>JARHVA010004012.1:55000-247500 GCA_037957365.1 Torreya grandis
ATTTTGAAATATTAGCCATATATTGCATAAAATACACCTTAGATAGGTATAATTTAAAAAATGTTTTTAACAATGGTACCAATGTATATAATTATACCACAAATGTCTATCTAAATGACATAACTATGAATTTAGCTAATTTGAATTTTTTTAAGTGTGGATATATGTTTACAAAATATGCCCCTAATATAATTGAAAACTAAAAACTAGTGTAAGCATGGATAACATGTTTCCATAACATTCCTCCTCTATAACATGAATTTGATAATTGGTGTAGGTGCCATTATGGATGGCATGTTTCCTAAAAATACTCCTAATATAATCTATGTATGTTGAATATTGAATAAGTGTGAAGAACATGTTTCAAAAACATGCCCTCACTATAGTATGAAATTGTGAAAAATGTGGAGAATATATATCCTAAACATGTCCAAACCACAATATGAATTTGAAATTTGGTGTATGTGTGGAGAATATGTTTCCAAAACATTACCCTACTATATTAACTAAAACTAATAAAAATTTGGATTCCATGAATATATGGCATGCCCCGACTAATATGCCCCCTTGGATTTTTGTGGTGAGGGAAAGTAGAAACTAGTATTCAATTTACCTCAAAATGATAAGATAACTATATAATCTATTTACAAACCACGTAACATATAAAAGGATCATGTATAAATATATATATATATATATATATCATTAAAAGAGGATGAATGTGATCACACCAAGTCATAAGATGTATGATGTAGATCATGGCAAAGTATAGATAGTAGTAATACAAGTTTAACAAGAAATCAAGTACACATATAAGATAACTCAAAATAAAATTAAAGGAAAATGGTCCAAGGAGACCTCAAACAAGGGGAATAGTTGAATGCCACACAATTTAATGGACATCACATAGTCAAATGCTCATAAAATCAATAGTGAAATTCAAATGTCAATATACAATAATCAATGACATATTCAAATGTAAAATGGTAAAATAAAGGCAAAAGTGCCAAAAACAATGGAGAATATTCAAATTCTAAAAAAAATTAAGACAAATCAAGATAAAACACTCAAATAAGTGCATGAATGAAGACATAAACAACCATCATAAATATAACATATTATTTCATGGATAATGTGTTATAAATAATATTAGGTACATATCATATCATGTACATTGAAAAATATATAACTATTTCTAAATTCATGTGTAAATAAATAAGATAAAACATGATAATGTAAAATGAACATAAAATTATATTAACTAAATGTATCATGATCAAATAAGTGGATGCCCCCAATGTCCACATGACATGAGTAGAGGGAAAAACCAACACCAGATAATGCATGGATCATGTATATGTGTATGCCTTAATCACACTAAAAATATCTATGATAAACATGTGCATGTATAAAATACTAATATTCCATCTGTATATACATAAATTTGCTCACTTCCCTTTTTTCACTATTTTTGTATAATTTCATCTTAATATTAGTAATCCTTCCTAGTCATTAATATAACATATCTCATTCATCCCTTTTCATATACTAACCTTACCCTCCTTCCCATGTCTAAATAATCCTTCTAATAATCCCACTTATCTCCCATTCATGTCTTATTCAATATTTGGGAAATTAAAATTCCCTCACCTACCCTTATCTACCTAATACTAGACTTTCTTACTAACCTAGTCACTAATCACTCACCTAATATAATTTTAAACATTATTAAACTCTTCAAATGGATTTTATAATCCTCAACCATCCTATCAAATCTCTATAGATTTATTCTCTATAATTCTCTAAATAATTTTTAATTCTTTATAAATTTCCCTCCATTCTTCTATTTAGACAAGCCATACCTCCATGTAAATTCCATGAGATAATTTGGATTATCCATTCAAATATTATGATATTAAATCTATATTTGCAATATTTTATATTTTATTCCATTCCATTATCAAAAACCTTTTCTATATGTGTCAAAATTTTTAGTTTATAATTAAGTAATTCACTTGTCTTAGGGAACACCATTCACATTGGAGGTAATTTAGGTTGTATAATGGAGGTATAAAAAATTTATTTTCATTTTTATTTTTATTTGCCTTTTTTTACCTAAATTTACCAATTATATGTATTACTTTGAATTTGTATTTATTTTAAGTCTTTTATTGCATATAAACCCTTTGTCCAAATTCTTGCTATACTGTTTGGTGACTAGAATAGGAGGCAATCCCTATAAATCTTGATTTTTAAGTTTATTTTTTGTGATAAAAAACACCTATAGGTACCCTTTTAAGAATATTAGGATTCAAAAAACATGAAATTTTACATGAATATTACACCTACATGTAATCAATAGCTTTGGCCTATGTAAAATTGGTTCCATAGAAGTGGTTATGCTATTGATAATCATAGTTTCATCTCTAACTATTTGTTAAACTACCTATAATATTTATATTTTTCTCAACACATTTTAATTTAACAAAACTAATACTATTGTTATTCCAAATAATAATATTTTTTAACACACAGGGAATTTTTTCAATGTAAAAGTGATTATAATTTTGAATCTTAATCAGTATCAAAATAACTAATATAATCAATCTTAATTAATGACTTTATTTATTTAAAAAGTGATTTTGTTATATAAAAACATGATTTTTTCACTATTTTATTTTTGATTTTGGATTATATGAGGCTATTACTAGCTAATTTTGATAAATGTGGTTTCACTAAGTTAATACATAATTTTGTATCTATTGTTATTAACTAAATCTTGCACCCATTTGATCATTGTTTGATTTAGTGAAATAATGGGAACATACCCAATGTGTGGGACCTTATATCCTTGGGGATGAACCTTTAGAGAAGGCTTACTTCATTCCTAGACTATGTGTACCTAATGTAAGATTAGCTTGGTGCCATAAAACACCACTAAAAGGGACTTATTTACAACTATAACTATGACTTCATCATGGAAAAGGGAGTCTAAGTAATTTAAATTCACAAAATAGTGATGAAATTTTTTAATAGAGTGCCTCAACTTGATTAAAAAACACAATAAATCTTTATAAGTGATGGGAAATATCATAACTTTCACATAATCTGCATCTTTCTCAACCTTTACATAAGTATTTTACGTGGAGGTAGGAAACATACACAACATAAAACCTATTAAATAAAGTTTAAGGATTATTGGAAAACATCAAAATGGAATAAAACATCCATAATTGAAGATTAAAAAACACAAAATCACACGATATTTAGTAAAATTAGTAATATGAAATAGGTAAACATTAATTCTTTATTTAATTCAAGGCATAAATCTAGTGTTACAATCCTTAAAAGGCTAGATTTTTACTACACTAAAGAGGGATCTTTAATTCATCTCATAAATAGCCATATAAAAAAAACTAAAAGCAAGTGGGAGCATAAAATTAATTTTTTTCATGCATGTGTAGGAAGAGAGACCAAGAAGTTCAAATCGTTAATCCTTTTCAATTCTTCAGACTTGTTCCATGTAGATCAAATTGGATGCTTGGTGTAGTGGAGGATAATTCACCATAGTTTCACTCTGGTTGTCTACTTAAGAAGTATTGTTCTTGATTTATACTTAGTCTTCTTTCCCTTAACTGCCTTTAACTTTCCACTTTTATTTTGGCCCTATATATTGGAGAGAATATGGTTGATCTTGACTTGTTTTTAATGTTTAAATTCCCTACTAGGTATTATACATGAAAATTTCTCTTAATTTTGAATAAAATAGACCTAATTCACTCATCTAGATCCCATACACATTATTTCAATAAACACTAACAAATTGTAGAGGTTTCACATCTTGAGGACTATGTTTCCAACTAGTTCCATGTATAGTGGATACTTGACCAACCTAAGAAACCTGTAGTTATTAGAAGAAGCCTAAATTCCTTAGTTTTGTATTTATATTACCAAGAGAGCCTTAGAAACACATTTTAGGCTTCTAGGTATACTTGGATGGGATTAAATATTCTTATTTTAGTATGTGGAGACCTTGTAATTCTTATATAGGCCTCTTATATAGGCTTTTAGTTCTTAAAACTCTAATTTAATCACTATAACTTTAAGAAACCTTATGAGATCAAGTTTTATGCTTCACATAACTGTGTTATAGCACTGAATTATTAACAAAACTTGAAAATTCCTTGAAAACCTTTTCTATATCATAAACCCTACTAAAACACTGATTACAGGCCTATAACCATGTCCATTCCATCACAAATTTTTTAATATGGTTATATCATCCTCCAAATTATTGTAGTAGATCTATTTATGTTTTTGATTATCATGGAAACCATATAAGATGTTTATAGGCCTTAAAACCCCTATTTTCATCTTGTTATGATACCTTGGAATACACCACTATAGACCTAAAAATAAAAATCTATTTGCAATCTTCATGTTTTTTTGTTCAATACCTCCTTGAAAGCTCCATGGAAACCATTTATCACATGAGAAACATATTTGGAACTTGGAATAGACTTATAAGTGATTTTGAGTGATTCTTAAGGCCATAATCAGGTCTTGAAAGCATTAAATTCTCCTTTGACCATCAAAATCCTTGTCTTTTATACCTATTGACTAGTTGGAATCTTGAAAAGTATGGTGCAAACCTATAAGAAGGTCTTAGGAGTTTTAGATCATGTTTTTAAACCTACTAGTTTTACCTTTGATCATCATGAATTTTTATAAACCTTTATATAAACCTATTATTTTATCTTAGGTCATACTAAATCCCTTTATATTATCATTTAATCATTTTATAGCATTAAAATAATTGTTATAGACCTCAAGATAAATTTGGATGAGTCTATAAAATCTATTTACTCATATTGCAATGCCATATAAACCATGCTAAAAAACCTTGTCTCCCTTATTGACTATACATAGAGGCTTTTTTCAAGCCCATAGTTTGCTTAAGATATATATAAATATATGATTCACAATTTATCAATCCTAAAATAACTTTTGAATGTTTTTCACTAGCATACAATCAAATGCAGCCTTTTTTTGTATATTTTCATCTAGATAATCAAATTATAGACCAATAAATGTCCTTGAAACTTGATGTTCACTATCTTGTGGACATATAAGTCTATTTTATATGTTTAATAAACCTATGTAACATGTTTGGCAATTTTTTCTCTTAAGATACTATTAATGTGTTTGGTTAATCTCTCTTGCATACTTGGATGTCTTGAAAACTATGAAAATTTATCTCCCTTTGGGAACATGGATAAAACCTTTAGTCAAGACTTGTAGGTATTTTTTTTTCCTCCAATAACCTTATTATCACTACATCTTATTCATGGATCCTTAATAACTATATTTCTCACCTCATTTCATCTCTAGTAGACCTTGGAATATTACAATCTCATTGCATGACTTTATTTTATCATTGATTAGTCTTAAAATATGGAAAAATCATGAAAATGATTCGCCTCATTAAAAACTTACTTTGATCACTATGATTTAGACCTTAAAAAGCCTACAGACCTATTTTATTAAGCTTGAAAGGATAATAACCATTTATTTTACCTCTAAAATCATGTAAACCTTTCTTACCTTTGTATAACATGGGAATCATGTTTGGAAACATGCCTGCAATCCTATTTTCTATCTTAAAAACTTGAAATCTTCATGTTTTGGCTCAAACTTTGCCATTATACCTACAACTTCCATGTATCTAACCCTATAAAACATATTTCTCCATTTCATAATTATGAAACTTTGGTGATATACTTATAAAATAGGTCTACAACTTTGTTTATGACCTTTTTAAACTTAAAAACACATGAAAATGTAGCTTCATGTGTTTATGGTTTTAGGATGATTGTTGACTGAATTTGTATGGTTTTGTGAGCTTCACAATAGATCCACATAATTATTTCATCCTCATGAAGATATAATACCACCATGAGTTACATTATATCATATCAAAAGTCATCCAAAACTCCACATGTTCTATGCTTGAGGAGAACAGAAATAGGATGTGATTATGTTTTTTATCCCTATGAAAATGAGATCTTGTTTGTTAATGGATTGTAGACCTGTTATGATTTCTTAAGTAAATTTCTTTCAAACTTATTTATCTTTAGTACCTATATAACATTTGCTTCATGTTTAAGGCTCCTTATTAAGGGGTTTTTGGATTCTACAAATTAGAAAACCTATAATTTAAGATTGAAAAACTCTATTTTTTTGACAAAAATATCATGATTATATTATAAAAATGTTAGATATATTATTTTATTACCTCCTTAACCATTTTTATTTCTTTTGGATCCCTTGATAGGATTTTTGAACTATCAAAAATCTCTTGAAATAGGACTTGCATGTTTTAGGAGATATATTTTTTGTAAATGAAGCTCTTAAACTTGTTGTCATGACATGGAAACATGGTTAAAGAATCTTATTTCCTCATTAAAACATTATTAAACTAATGGAAACTAGATAGAAGACCTCTATGAGCTTGAAAGATAGAAAATAAGGTCAAAAGTATCCTTTGATCAAGAAGTAAAAATTTAGAGGAATGAGTTTTAATATTTCTAAATGATTTTTATGTTTTCCTTATGATTATTTCACCTCTTTTAAGTCTAAATGAATGATTTTAAGACCCTTTTAACATAATTCCTATTTAAAATCACTTTAAAATGTCCTTTAGTCAGTCAATAGGGTTGGTTAAGGGATAATATGACTTTGTGTCGTACAAAATGTTTAATAGTCCTTATGAAACATGCAAAACTAAAATTGACCACTACTAGTTCATCAAGAAAATCTAATCTAAGTCCAAAATTGCCCACATGAAGACATTACTAACCCATACTTAGTTAGTTATAGTATAATAAGTCTTTTTACCAATATGTGAAGTAATAATAAATCAATGTGACTTGAAATTCAACATTTTTGGTGACCTTTATTGGTTACTTACCTATTAATCAAGGATCCAGTACCCCTACACAAGTCCATTTGGCACATGAGTCACAAAAGCCTTGGAAAAACTTGATTTGAAATTAAAATCATTACTAAAAATTATTATATAACCTCTAAATTAATTTAATATGCCTCAAACCATACAATAGTAAAGCAAGGAAAACAAAATAATTGTATAATAACACTTGGAGAAATGAAGAAAAACTACACTACTCAAAAATTAATGTGAAAACAACACTTGGAAAAATGATAAATAAATACAATACTATGTACATGTTTTGAAAATTACCTCAAGGTAATGGATTGAGGTGTATCAATGGGTCAAAATATATAAGAGCCTCATAGATCCATGAAAATACATCATCATACTCCTTAAAAAGGTCAATGAAAGCTTTCTCTTTAGAATTGTTACATACCTTTCCAAGATTAAGAATCATGTCCCTTGTGATGGCTAATTATTTATAATTCTACTCTTTGGTAGTCATCTTCATCCTCTAATTCTTGATTTTATCATCAAAATAAGGCTACCATACTACTTTAATATCTTCTTGTGTCTTCATGAGGTTGGGTAGAACTATATCTTCCTCTTATATGCAATAAATGCCTAACCCATTTTATTGTATATCATCATATGGGTTAGGTTCATAGTGTGTCTTTTCCTAATCATCATATGAAATATTATGAACTTTCCTCAAATATGTAGACACCTTATTAATAATTCCATCCTCTTTTGTCTCTCTTTTTGGCTGGTATATAAAAAACATATTACTTTAGTTTTTGGCTAATTTTGAGCTAATTTTTAGACTAAATGTCCCTTTTAGCAACTTGATTTATAGTTGTACTTTATTTTATATCCTCTTGTGGTATTCAGGTCTAATTCACTCCATAAAAATAACTCTCTCCCTAATTTAATAATATATACTCATTTATTACTAGTTTTGGAGCTTCTTCCTTTTCATAATTGATTTCATTGGTTGATCTAGAAATATGGATGCATTTTGAGCCATTAGAGCTTGGTTAAGAACCATATTTGAAAAATAATTTGGTTATGGGGGTTTTTATGGGTAAAACCATTTATAGTATTAAACAAGGTTTTCTTGGATAAGAACAATATCCTTAAAAGTACTTGTAGTAATAGGTTTTTATGTATCAAAGGGTCTGGCATAGATATTTGCCCTTGTCCTCAAGCATTGCTTTGATATGGCTACCTATTAGGATAATATTATTGATTAAAAAATTATAGGGTATAATCTATTAGGATTGATACATTTTCAAGGCTATTAATTCATTTCAAAAAATCTATAGTAAGGTCTTGATTTCATATAACTCATTGGTAAGGATAGTAGATAGTGTTGGCTGGCTAGTTACTCAAATAAGGGGTGCCAAAGAGGTTTATTAGTGGGTTGATTGGGTGGAGGCTTAATAAAAAAGTCATTGGTAGTATAGGATCAATATTTTTATCTTATATTAAACAATTATCATCTCTTATATCGACCTCATATGCATTAGGCAGGATAGCTCCTCCCATGGACTGAAACATGATAACCACATCATTATTCAAGGATCTTAAATAGTAAAAGAATGTGGTGCTTGGAGAAGGTTTGAAAAGTGGTGTAATTATATCCCAAGTTTTCTAAAACCTAAAATTGAATTCCACTATGACTTGATGAGGAGATCTCTTGATAGTAGTAAGTTTTTCCATTAGTGGTAGGTGATTATTCTTATCCTAAAATTACTTGCAAAGCTTATCTCCTAACTCATTCTAATTATTTATGGAATTAGGATATAATTCCCTATACCACTAAAGTGTTTTTATTTAAATGTAATTAGTTTCACAACTACATTCTATACTACAATGTTGTGGATTAAACATATGTTAGAAATATAATGTTTGTGCTCTATAGTAGTGGTTACATTTTCATTGGTAACGTAAGGTATAATCTTAAGAGAAATAATTGGTAGTTAATCAAATTGGGCAAGGTAAAGAGTGTTTATTCCATTTAAGGTAAAAAAATAATGATTTCTTGGTTGGGCCATGAATGTTATTGAGACTAACCTCTCTCTTGGTTCAAGAAACTTACAAAGAGGAAGTGTGGATTGGGACCTTGTAGGAGGTAAGATTTGGGGTCTTAAAATAGGTGACATAGACATTATAGTTATCCTTATTAATGAAAATGAAGTTAATTCAAAAAAATAAAAATCCTTACCTATTGAAAAATCCCTTATCTTCACTCTTAGAATAAAAGGATAGGTCTAACTAGAAATAAGTAACTTGTGGAGTCACTAGGTTCTTGAGAAATGACTTCAAATATACAAATTACCTAGAATAAAAACAAACTATTAGCTGTAACTCTTCACTAAATGAAGTTTAGTGTCCCATCAAGCATGCAAAAATGTATTGTTAACTAAATATTACACCCATTTGATTATCTATATGATTCAATGTAATAATGGGAACATCCCCAACATGTGGGACCTTGGATCCTTGGGATGAACTTATATAAAAGTCTGAATTCTTTCCTAAACCATGTGCACCTAATGTAAGATCAACTTAAAACCCTTAAACACTATTAAAATGGACATAATTACAAATATAACTATGAATTCATCATAGAAAAGGGAGTATAAGTAATTAAAAATGAAAAATGGTGATGCACCAAGTTTAGAGAGTCCCTTAACTTGTTAAAAAAACACAATAAATATTTAGAAGTGATGGGAAATATCATAATTTTCACATAATCTGTAACATTATCAACCTTTACATAAGTATTTTTGCATAGAGGTAGGAAACCTACACAACATATAACCTATAAAAGAGAGTGTAAAGATGATTAGACAAAATCACAAGGGAAGAAAACATCCACAAGTGAATATCAACAACTCAAAATCACACAATATTTAGTAAAAATGACCATATGAAAGAGGAAAACATCAAATTTTTATTGAATTCAAGGCATTAATCTAGTGTTACAATACCCAAAAAGGCAAAGCTTTATTACACCAAAGATAAAGCTCTTTCATTCATCTCATAAATAATCATATATAAAAAAAACATTAAGAAATTGAGAGAAAATAACAATAATAACATCCCACCTATTACATTAATTCATGCATCTATAGGAGGAAAAACCAAGAATTTGAAATCCTTAAGACATTTAAGTGATTCAGACTTGTTCCATGGAGACCAATTTGGATTCTTGGTGTAATGGAGGGTAAGTCACCCTATTTTTTCTCTAATTAGTTCCTTGAGAAGGCTTATTATTGAAATAGACCCAATCTTCCTACCCTTATAGGCCTTGAACTACCCACTTTTCTTTGGGCATGCATGTTGGAGAGAATATAGTTGATCTTGACTTATTTTTAATGTTTGAATCCCTTTACATGAAAACATGTCTTCATTCTAACCAAAACAAGCCCATTTTGATCATCTGGAGCCCTTACACATGTTTTCAATGAACTCAAACCACTTGAGGATGTTACATATCTTGAAGAATATGTTTACAATTATTTTGATGCTTGGAAGATGCTTGACCAGCCTAATAAACCCGTAGTTATTAGAAGAAGCCTACGACCATCACTTATGCCTCTATATTACTAATATATCCTTGAAAACATGTTGTAAGCTTCTATGTAGACTTGTATGGGCTCAAATGTTCTTATTTTGGTATGTGGAGACTTTGAAACTATGATACATGGCTATTAGATAGGCTTTTAGTTCTCAAAACTCTACATTGATTAGTATAACTTCAATAAAACTTACAAGATCAGGTTTCTTGCTTCACAGACCCTTGTTTTATTAATATATCATTATCAAACATTGAAAAGTTCTTAAAAACCTTTTCTACATTATAAACCCTACTAAAATCATGATTATAGTCCTATAACCATGTCCCTTCCATCATAGACTTGTTAAGATGGTTATATCATCCTCCAAACCCCTGTAGTAGACATGTTTATGTTATTTATCATCGTAGAAATATTATAATATGTTTTTAGTCCTTGAAAAACTTATCTACATATTGTTATGGTACCTTGTAATACATCACTATAGACATGTAAATGTTTTTTTGTAATCTACATGTTTTTTATTCAATAACCCCTTGAAAGATCCATTGAAACCAATTACAATGTGAGAAACATACTTGGAACTTGAAATACACTTAAAAGTGATTTTGAGTGATGGTTAAGGACATTATCAAGTCTTGGAAGCCTTAATATCTCATTTGACCTTCAACATCCTTTTATTTTCTATTTGTTGACCAGCTGGCATCTTAAAAACTATGGTGCAGACCTATAATAAGGTCTTATGAGTTTTAGATAATTTTATTGAACCTATTAGTTTCACCTTTAATCATCATGAAGTTTTATAAACCATTCTATACGCATATTAGCTGGTCTTGGGTCATGATAAATTCCTTTATCTTATCATTACATCATTTTCTATTATTATACTAACTGCTTCAAACTTCAAGGTAAATTTGGATAAGCTTATAAACCTTGTTTCCTCATATTAAAATATGATATGAACCTTAGAAACATGCTAAGAAAAATTGTCTCCCTTCTTGATTACACATAGAGGATTTATATAGGATATAATTTGATTAGGATCTAGAAAAACCTATGATTTTCAACTTAGCAATCCTACAACAACATATAAACATTTGATATTACCATAAGATCAAATGAAACCTAGCTTTTTCTATACTTTCATATAGATAATTGAATTTTAGGCCAATAAATCTCCTTGATATTTAATGTTCACTATATTTTGGGCATGCAACTCTCTTATATATATTCAATAAACATATGAAACATGTTGTAAAGTTTTGGTATCTTAATATCCTACTATTTTTTTGGCTAATATCTCTTTCATACTTGGATTTATTGAATACCATGGAACTTTATCTACCATTAAGAACATGAATAAAACCTTGGGTTAAGACCCGTAGGTAGTTTTTCTAGATCTCAGAACCTTGATATCACTACATCTTATTTATGTATCATTGATCACTATGTTTCTCACCTCATGTCATCTCTAGGAGACCTTGGAATATTAAAATATCATTTTATTCCTTCATATTATCATTGATTAGTCATAAAATATTTCAAAATAATGAAAACACATTGCCTCATCGAAACCCTACCTTGATCACTATGATTAAAACCTTATCAATATTGTAGACCTATTTTATAGATTTTAGAGTAATATGAAACTTTATTTGAACTACAGGATTAGAGAAACCATTATAAACTTTTTATAATATGAGAAACATGCTTGGAAATATGTCTGTAACCTTATCTTCTATCTTAATAACCTTTAATCTTCATGTTTTGGCTCAAACTCTATCCTTAGACCTGAAAATTTCATTTGTATAACTATAAAAAAACCAATTTTTCCATTTCATAATTATTAAACTTTGGTGATACACTTTTAAAACAATCTTTCAACTTTGTTTATGACCTATTTAATCTTGAAAAACCATGAAAAAGTAAATTCACATATTTAGGGTTTTAGGATGGTCATTGATCTAGTTATCAAGGTTTTTTGAGTTTCTAAATGGATCCATGTGATTATAATATATTCATTAAGGTTTAGTTAATACCATCATGAGGTGAATTAGATAATATGAAAACCCCTCTAGTACTCCACATGTTCCATGCATGAATTGAATAGAAAAAGGATGTGACTATCATTTTGACCACTAAAAACATGAGATCTTCTTTGTTCATGGATTTCAAACCCATTGTGATCTCTCAAATATACATTTATTTCACACTTATAAATATTTAGTAACTCTCTAACATTTAATTCATACTTGAGGCTCTGTATTAATGTTTTGTAGGCTTTTACAGACTAGCAAAGTTGTATTTTAATCTTGAAAAACTTTGTTTTCTCACAAAAATGTCATCATCATATTATAAATTATTACATATCTTATTTTAAAACATCCTTAAGTATGTTTATTTATTTTTGATCCATTAATAATCTTTGGAGACTAATAAAAATCTCTTTTAATAGAAATTGTAGGCCTCAAGATCATTTTTTTCCTAAACAAGGCCATGTAACTTCTTGTCATGACCTTAAAACATGATTAAAGGATCTTATTTCCTCATTATAAAATTAGGAAACCAATTTTAACTAGTTATAATACCTATCCAATATTTAATTAGGGAAAACAAAGTAAAAATTATCCTTTAATTAAGAATTATGGATTTAGAGGGAGGAGTTTTAATATTTCTAAATGATTTTTATGTTTTCATTGTGAATGTTTCACCTCTTTTAAGGTTAAATGAATGATTTTAAGACCCTTATAACCTATTTACACTTTTAAATAATTTTAAAATGTCATGTAGTCATTCAGTAGGTTGTTTTAAGGGATAATATGACTTGAGGTCCTAAAAAACTCCTTAATAATACTTATAAAACATGCAAAAGTAAAACCAATCATTAATAGTTCATCAAGAAACCTAATCTTAGTCCAAAATTTCCCCCATGTAATAATCCATAATCTACTAGTTCTCATACAAGAAGTCTTATTAATAGCATGTGAAGTGATAATAAATCAATGTTACTTGAAGAGTCAACAAATATCAAATTCAATTATTTTTAATTTATTTTAGTTCTCCTATAGGATTATAATGTTTATTATATGATTTTATTCTTAGTACCATTACTTTAATTTTTGAGATATTACTATTTTTTTATTATTAACTAGTTTTTAGATTTTTTTACATAACCTCAAACATTTTGTAGTTTTAAATAAAACCAATATTAGTAAAAAATGTAAAACTTAGTTTTGTTTACCCTAAATGAAACTTTGTTGAGCCTAGTAGTGATTTTGTTAATAATTCCTTTTAAAACACATTCAAATTTTTTACAAGCTACTAATTTAAAAAATTCCAATAACTAGTTTCATTTAGTTGACTAGTGGCTTTGTTTGCTTGAATAACATATTTGTTTCAATGGTTATGTTCACTATAAAATCAATGTTGTTGGTTGTGGAAGCATATTTGGCCTGCACATAAGTGGTTTCATCCTAAGTTAATTTACCTAATCTAACACCTTTCTTGTAGGTTTATACCCCTAAATTTTTCCAACCCAAATTAATTTACCTAATATAACACCTTTCTTGTAGGGTTGTACCCCTCATTTTTTCAATTTTACTAACCTTTTGTTTGTTTTCCAAATTCTTTGTTTTTGAGTGTATTATTTTGCAAAGAGGAGGACCTTTATTATGAAATGAGGTGATTTTTGAGTATTTCCAAAGGTCCTGTAAGATTTAAATTATGTTTGGAATCATGGGCTATACTCCAAGACCCTATAATGGGTGTTTCCCCTTGAGCCCATTATGGGTTGATACCCCTACACCCCCACACCCCAAACCTTATTTAGTACTTCTAGTGTGACACATTAACAAATTACCTGCTACTAATATTATTCATACTTACCCAAGTTCATGATATAAACTATCCACTTATTTTGTAGTTAAATTTTTTTCTAACATCTTGTCTTTTATGTTTCACTTAAATTTTTTTGAACTCAAACTATTAACCCTATTTGGAACAACTTAATTAGTCAAAGAAACTAATTTAATCAAACTACTAATATTTTTTATTGTAGGTTGATCGGTCCAATACTTTTATAAAATAATTATTTTTGAATCATATTTATCCTTTATTTATAATGGTTTTTAAAACACTAAATAATTAGGTTAAATACATTTTTTGGTTGTCTATTTAATTCCTTAATACTAAGGTTGTGCATTCTCTCCTCCTTCTGTTCTTAGAGATGATTCTTGAAATATTACAAGCAACTAAAAAGCATTCCCATTTTCATTTCTAGGGGTAATATGATGTGGAATTGATCCCCATACACTTTCCATATTCACTAGGGGTCAGTTACATGGATTTCATCACCATGCATTAGACCACACAAATTTTGGTGGAGGAAAACTATCAAGCACAATTGTCATTAGGTTGAGCAAGATACCCCATATAGGATATAGTAAAGTGAGGAGTTAATTATCTAATAATAGGAATTAGAAATCACCCTATACAATCTTGGGCCCCATCATACCTCATGTATATTGGGGACTCCCATAGTGAGCATGACAAAACCTAGCTTAGGACCTACAAACATAATAGGCATCTACTACTAGCCAAAATACACCCCTAAATATTTCCCTCTAGTTAGATATGGTGAGATAAGGTGGAATACCACCTTAATATAATTTAATTAATAAATTAAATATTTAAATTTTCCTCTCATCTCAAATTTATTAGGTGGGGCAGGCATCGAGTTATAATCTACTGTCAATCACTATATATAGGTTTGTGGCTTGTTTTTATTATTTGTGTTGTAAATACCCATCTTATTTGAATAAACCATTTAAACCAAACCTAAAAAATTACCCCTAGTCTAAATTAGTCCCTAATTCACACATCACCATGTCTTACATCATCCCTTGTTAAACCCCCATCACCCTTCATCATTCTCATACCTTATTTTAATCTTATCCCCCATCATCATCTCTTGTCCTTATCTTATAGTCTTCACTTGACCTTGTAACATCCTAGTCATCATCTCTTAGTCTAACCTTCCTTAGTCATAATGTGTCTCATATATTCATCCCTTGCCATAATCAAACCTTGTCTCACCATCATATCCCTTTTCCCTAGTCTAACTTATCCTTGATTAAATATTATTCATTTCCCTTTGACCTAGTCACCCTTAGTCATATCTTTGTCTTAACATAGTTTAAAAATATGATAGTCTTTTCTTATTAGTCAACACTCATCTCATCCCTAGTCTAGCCCTTATCAAAGCAACATTCATAGTCTAACCTCCTTATCTAAAATCCATCATTTATTTAAGCCTAAATTACTAATATAACATATAACCTAAGCATTTACATCCCCAATCATCAACTAAACACCTATAATAATTAAAAAGTCTATAATCATAAAACAATTTTAATTTATGTTGGAAATAATCTTTTAAGGGCCACCATCCTATGCATGATTTTATCTACATCTACTCAATTTTAATATCATTCATCTAATTAATTATTGTTCTATCATTAACTTTGTCCAATACCATAAACCAAGTCATCCAATCCAACTTCAATAAACCCTATTAGTCTTGAGCTAGTATAAATTACCAAATCAATTCAAAACCCTATCAAAGGTCATTAATGACCTATCATTAATGACCTAATCTTGTCTCTTAGATAGTCAAACATAGCCCCATGTTAAACCTTATGGTGTTTTCCTATCCCATCTTTAACAACCATTAAAAAGTCTTCTAAGGTCATTTAAATAGCTCTTGTCTTAATTTTATTGACTTAATGTTATCATATCCTATCAAATACCTCATATCACATCTTGATAGATATCTCATATCAACAAGTCAAAATTGAAGACAAAATTAAAATCAAGTTGTGGATTCCAAAACTAATTTGGATGTCATATTTGAAAAACATATCTTTGCCAAAAATGATGAAATACTTTTACATGTCATAGAAATGGGTGCCTACATCCCTATAATATTTGAACCCATTTAGCTAACATGCCCTCTAGTCCATACTCATCCACTTAAGTCTACTCATAATCCCCATCCTAACCCTTCAAAATCAAATCTTATATCTACAAATCATAGCCAGCCACATACCCCCACTCATACTAGTAAAGGGAATTATCTATTGGAAACTCTTCCAATACCCATTCATCCTCTAAGTTGCCTCTAATATCAAAACCATTCTATATCTTGGCATTAAATAACCTCTTGTAAATATATGATTTAGAGCCAACTAATTTTACATCTAATCCAAGTCATGAATAGAGATAATATACTCCTCTCCATATATCATTGGAATCCATTTTCCATAAATTAGTTTCAAAAAACATGATGATTTACCCATCCATAGGGAATCTTGATCTAGCCAATCCCAATACCTATTGGTATAAATAAAACCAATAATATAAATATCATCAAACCTGGGGGTATTCTAATGATCAATTCCTATATTTATAAAATTATGTATAAGACACCATTGTCCATAGTGACATTGAAATAAAAAATGAATTTAGATAAATCCTCATCCAAAGGTGAAATAGAAGAGATATGTCAAGATTTACTGATCATGATCAAGTTATTCCACTTCTAAACTAAGGCCAAGATACAAATCCCATCTTTTATAGTCCACCCATTTTTAACAAACTACTCTTTCCTAAACCCACCCTTACCGAACACACCATCCACATACCATATATATTCCATATATCATATTTGAACCCTCATTTTTAAAATTACCTTAATTTTAGATCCTCCATCACTAATAACAATATGTAGTTATTTAAGGAAAACCATGTAATTCAACATGACCTCCTTGTGGCCACAATCAAAACATTATCTACTAGTAAAATAACATCCTTAACAATGTCCACATCATAATTAAATTAAAGAAAACATCAATATCTAAATCTTGTCCATCATAATATTTCATGTTAAAATAATCATCCTTTAATAATTTCATGGATCATTATAACACCTACCTCTTTAAGGATGCATCTAATTAATATGTCAACACATAGAAAGGCATGTTTCTTGATCAGTGTCATGATGATAAATTCATAATAAAGTTTTTAAATTCCTTGTCTATTGATTATATTCAAATTTAATAAAATATATATTCATATGTGTTCTCTACAAAGGACCTTATTGATCCCTTCAGTACTATTCAAGAGTTTTTACTTGATGTAGACACTAGGTCTCATATCACCCTCTATGGGGATATTACTACCCATTTTACACTCATTGATATCACTCATCCATCACCTCAACCATCATATATCATTTATATATTTTTACCCATCACCAAACACTTCATTACACCATTTAATGGGAAAAAATAGAAGCACACATCATTTAATTCACCTCAAGATACAATATCATGTTCATAATATATAAGGGTCCAAGATGAGAGTCAAATGATCAAGTCAACTAATCACATTATCAACATTGATCCAGTCATCAACCAGAGTCAATTCATCAGCTAAGTCAAGATCAAAATATTCACCTAATGAGAACATCCTTGAGGTGTTAAAAAACCTCTAAAGTTAAAATAATCATCATCCAAGTCTAAAATAAAAAACTTGGTGAAGCCCAATATTAGGCATAAGGGGTAGTCAAAGTCAAAAAAACATGAAATCAAAAAGTCATTTTAAAAATATATATGGATGAAAATATTTCAAATAATCAAATCAAATAACACAGTAGTCAAAGTGGCTCATATCATTTAATATCTCTAATGGAACATCTAAAATCTATAATGGTGTGTGTCATTATTAAAACCTATTTATAATATCCTAATAGGCACATCAATCATCATAATCATATCATCCATCCATGTCACATACACCACCATCAATACTAATCCTTAATCACATCCATACCATACATCACCTTCTTGATAAATATTTTTCCTCGGAGGGGCTATGAATACACTTGGTTGAGATGTTTAGAAGATGCTAAACAAGAATGAATAAAGGTCACCATGACATCAGTAAGCCCAACCTCATCCACACCCTCATAAGGAAACATATACCTATACTAGGTGTTGGTTGAAGCTAAATATTAACATCATTACATCTCACACACTTCCAATAAATCAAGAATACATCAAGTCAAAAAAATCATTCATCCAATGGTGAGAACTAGTTTCCTGATGCCTAGGAAAATTACCATGATGATAACTGGTATCCAACATCATGGTAAAATAATATGTTATCTAAAGGTACCTTAACACTTAGGTAAAAATTCCACTTCATCCATATAGTAATATCCTTTAGTCCCTTACCCACCCCATCTATATCCCATTCTAACATTCCTTGCCTATCCCATCTTATTCATGCTTCTCCATTCTAAACCATCTAGTGTCATCTTATCTTATTATGTCCATTTTTTATTCACATATTAAACTTTGTAAGGAAGTACAATATGTCTTCAGACATGTTATAAAAGCATCATTGTCATATCCTCAGAGTGGCACATAAGTAACTAGACATCTGGTTCCCTTATAATGTAGTACCTAGAGATCCATAGTCCATTTTCCCTCATCCCCTTTGAGTTCCATCCAAATAATTTCATAATTACATATACCATAATTCATCATCCTAGTTATTATACTTGGTTTTCACTTTTCTAGTAACCCCCTTTGTATAGTGTCTATAGATATCCCAAAAATATTAAAAATTTAAATATGTTAATGTTAAAAAATCATAAAAATCATAAAATATCAAACACCCTAGTTATTTTGGATTGAACCATAATCCTTACATATAATTATTTAGGACCATATACTTTTCTAAAATTTTAATCCTCTACAAGTTGAATCATAGTCACCACTTTTTCATTTTGTCCAACCCATCTCATGTCATGCATCCCAATCCAATCAGCATACTAAACAATCAAATTATATTCACCCTTTTTACACATGTCAACCTTACTATCAAGTACCATTATCTACACCTTAATTTCAATCCTATCTAAACTTGAAAAAATACCATATAAATTGCCTACTTGAGATAGTTTTATCAACATTAACCATGATTAGTAATTTCATAGTCAAGCTTAGTTAGATCAAGTCTTTGCTATCACCCATTGAAATTTGAACTTGTATTAGTTTCCCATCGAAGTGAACCCAGCCAAAATTATAGTTAAATTACCCTCCCCTATCATAATAAGGATGGACCCCATGCATTAATCAAAATTTATCAAGAGTACCTCTTCCTAGTCTCGTCACCCATCCCATTTCAATTCCAAACTTTGATATTAGCAATCTTATAACATTTGACAAATCCTATCCAATCATCATATCAATTCCTCACCTAATAATTCATCTTATAGGATTTCATCAAGGTAATATATAAGAACTAATCAAATATTTTACATGTAAATACTTGTGTGATATTTTGTCTTTATTTATCTATTTTTCTACATTTTCTTATCTATCTAGTTATGTTTATCTGATCATCTGTGTTTGTCTTCTTTCCTTATTAGTATTTTAATTAATATGGAATCATGTATATTTTATAAAGGATGAAATTTAAAATTATTATAAAATGGCACCAAGGAAACGTTAATGTCCTTGGTTTCCTTCTACAAAGTTAATCATTTGACCCTTTTATACTTGTTTACCTTAACTATGTACTTTGGCAAAATACCATCATGATTACATAGGTATATCATGATGCATACCACCAAGTGATATATTAATATGGATTTCTTAGTCTATGATGATATATATTTTTTTAAATAATGGCTTGATAATATATAAAATTTTAATCACATCTGCATTCTATCATGTCAATCCCAATCACTTATCCAATTGCTCGATCTTATCATGTCCACCATGTCTAACCTCTAGTCTTCAACCATTTCTCAAAGTCTTCCATCATATGTCTAAAAATAATATACCCATAAAATACTCATATCCAACATCTAAGTCTACTTGTACATTTAAAAACTAATATTTTTGGAAACAATCACATCATTCATCTACTTCATCATCGTTGTTATATTCTAATATATCCTGAACTACATTGGCTTGATGCCTTTTTAGACTATGTAGGTAGTGCTCAATCACATGGGATAACTGATGTCAAATCATCCAACATCATAAAGTATCCCATTACTCATTAATATACATTGTATTCTATCCAATCCAATAAAATCCTTCTTCATTATCATTGATTATCATCAATTCATGAAATTAGTCAAACCTTTGAGATATAATATTGATCATTAATCATCAATCAAATATCTAAAACTCTCCTAGGCATGTGTACTTTCTTAGGATACGAAGAAATCTTATGGATCTCCTTGTCTCTCTCTTATTATAGTTGATTCCCATTTAGGACATGTTGATAATTATGGCACTATTATATCTTGCTTCCTTGTATATGTCTTTGTCAGGGGTATTATCAATATAAATCATGTCATAGCTCATCAATTGAAAACATTACAAACCCTCCACCATTATTATTCACATATAACACATTTATTTAAAAATCCCTTTCATATTTTCATCATCTAGTCTCTTGTACATCACATCATTCTTCCTATTTTTGGAGAACTATATTGGCCAAAGGTTTCTTTAGACTATGTAAGTAGTGCTTAACCACATGGGGTATATAAGGTTAGATAGTTAATACTAACCAAGTATTCACCATTGGTAATTTTTCACTCAATCATATCATTTCTTCTCCATAATCTCCTTCCTCTTATAACTTGACTTAAGCTTTGAGCTACACCCATCATTAATCTTATCAAATCATTATCTTATTTTGTCCCAATGCTCTCCCAATATGCATCCTTACTCAAGATATATTAAAATATCAAGGAATTTATCATTGAGGTCTATATCTATCCTTAGCATGAATCCTTTCTTATGATACATCTAAAACTTGTGACCTTTTATCTTACTTTTATATTTGTTCCCATTTGGAACTTGTCAACAACCATGACACCATTGTTTTAGTCCCTATGTACAAGTTATTATTTAGGGAATCATCATTTTGTAGGTCATTGATAATTTATATTTCATATTATTCATATTCTATCACTGTATCATCCCAACCCCTTTTCTATTTGTCTATCTTTCTACTCATTTCTTCCTTTTGATTGTCTATTTATCTCATTCTTATCCATATTTCCCCTCAAGGGGAAATAATTCATCCTCATTTACTAACATCCATAAATGTATTTATTATTTTAAATAACATTTCTCCTTACAATTCATCTATTAATTATTCAATTTCAAATAGGGGAAAAATGTATACACCTAAATTTATTCACTTCCCTTGTATTGTTAATTTTGTCTAATTTCATCTTAATATTACTAATACTTAATATTTATTAGTCTAACATATCAAATTAATTCCTTTCATATAATAACCTTACCATACTTCCCATGTATAAATAATAATTATTATAATAATCACACTTATCTCTTAATCATGTTTTATTTAATATTTGGGAATTTAATATTCCCCCACCTACCCCTTATCCACCTATATTATCCTTTCTTGCTAAACTAGTCACAAATCACTCACCTAATTTCTGTATAATAATTATTAGACTCTTATAATGGATTATATAATCCTTCACCATCCTCTAAAATCTCTATATATTTCTTATAAATGATGATCTAAATAAATTTTAATTATTTATAAATTTACCTCCATTCTTCTATTTAAACAAGCCACCACTCCATGCCAAGGCCATGGGAGAATTTGAAGCATTCATGCTAATATTATGGTTTTTAATATATCTTTCTAAACTTTTATATTTTATTATATTATATTATAAAATATTATTTCTACTTTCTTTCAAAATTTTGAGTATACAACAAAGCAATCCAGTTACCTTGTGGCACACCATTCACTTTGGAGGTAAAATTGGATACATAATAGAGTTATAACTAGTTTATTTTCATTTTTATTTACATGTATTCTATCTACCTTTCCAAATAAAATATATTAGTTTGATTTTGTATTGATTTGAAGTGTTTTACTACATTTTAATCCTTTGTATAAATTATTTATATACATCATCTACCAACATGCAACCACCAACATATATGCCATGGATATAATAGAACATGAAAATATTTTTAGGTTTCTATTTTTTATATTTTTTTTGGTTTTTTTTAAATATGTGAAACTTTTAAAACTTAATTTGGATCCTTTACATTTTTTTAATCTTGGTTTTATAAGTGGAAATGGTACATAATATGTTCCTCCTCATGTTTTACATGTGTAGTAGATGAACCAATGCTAGTATTTATAATATGGATCAATTTTCATTTATCAAAAAAGGAAATACCTTGATGATTTTGGTCAATTTTTTACTCCATTTAAAATAATGAAATATTTTCCAATGTTAATGCATATGGATATTTTTCGGGAATAACCCAAACCCATGTTTGAGTCACTTTAAGACCACAATAAATTGGCATTTTTATTTTGTCCAAGGATTATTTCCAACTAAATTTTCATGTAAATATTTTAGATCAAATACAAGATGTTGAAAATATCTTACATAACAAGTAGTTTTTGTTTGTGTAGGATCAATATGGTCATGCCAAAAATAAGCACCACCCATGAATAAAGTGATTGTTAAATCCTATTGGCATGGATGTTTGATTTGTAGAATATATTGTGTACTATTATAAGAGAACTCAAAATTATTTACATGATTTATCTACCTTTAAACTTTGTATGGTTGACTAAAAGTGTGTATCCAAGAAGGATTTATAGAATAACAAACATTTACATGATCATATGCTATTTGTGTTTTTCACTTATCCTAATTTGGTTATGTATCCTCTATAGGTGAGTTTAAATTATATGTAACAATACCTATAGGTGTGAACAAGCTATTCAAAAGTTTATCAAGTGAATCAAAATTAAGTTTTTTCAATGTCTCATTTGTAATACCATGGCTAGATCATCATCACTATCATAATAATCTGAAACATTGCCATCTTGATTTTTAATATTTAACAATAAAAGAAACTCAACTATTTGATTTTATGTAGGTTTTTACATCATTGGTTCCTTTTCAATGGTTCTTATTCTTAAGGTGAATTTATGTGCACTTTAGTGTTTAGTTCCTTAACTGTATTCAAAGATAATGGATCTATTGTACTGGACTCACCCACTTCATAAATTTGGATACTCTAAAAATGAATACATTGTATATGAGACACTATTGTAGGAATACCTCATGTATCAAAATATATCATTTTAAAAAATTTAAAAGGTTCCTCATCTACAATCATTTTCAATAAGGTCGCATCATATAATAATTTTATACATCGATGTAAATTATATGTGACAACATCCATGATATGTATCCAAGATCTACCTAGAAATAAATTATAATGTAATAATTGAGGAATTACCTAAAAGGTGGTTGGAACTATTTTTGGTCCCCATGTTACATCTAAATTTATTTATCCAATTGGGGGGATATGTGAATTATCAAATACTTTGATATTTATCACTAATTTTTGTATAAGATTAGTGATAATACACATGGTGCTTAGTAAATTTGATCTACAAATGTTTAATCCTGATCTATTGTAAATAAACAACATTTTGATACCCTTATTATGCATATTTATTTGTATTAACAAAGGTAAATCTTTCTAAATAACATATTTAGGTGTTAAGTCTATTGGATCAAATATGAATAGTTTTTAATTATTTTTGAGATATTGCATGATATCTAGAATGTAATCTGACTCAATATAAATAGGAACTTGGGTTTCATGTAATGATTCATATTGTGTATCCCTATATATAGTAGATTAATTTACAATTTCAAGGATTGAAATATTAGAATGTGTGTTTATAAATTAGTCAACAAGGTCATATGCCTTATATTTGATCAAAAATTTTGGCTTAGGGGTCACCTATTTTATGTTAACAAGTGGAAGATTAGGTTCAACACCTTTACCTTTTTGAGTAGTGATAATATGGACTAATGAATCCGATATAAAACATGGATGAATAATGTGTGTAGGATAGTATTTTTCACTTGAATAGGTCTAGGTGGAAAAAATGGTTGAGAGCATGCATGTTGGCATCTGGATACTAGATATATATTATTAAAAAATGAATTATGAAGAGGTAGTAAGTGTTTTTTTTCATTTTTAAACCCTTTAATTAAGCCTATGAATTTGATTATTTATTTGTATGATACCTTTTATTATCATAGTAAAATATCAAATTATTGTTATAATTAAAAATTATAACATGAAATGAGTCACACATGCATCCACATTGAGCATCTTGATAAAAAAATGAAATATGATGTTTAACTTGTAAAATCTAATTAAATCATAAATCAAAAAATACAAATATAGAATTAGGAAACCATAGACTAATATATAGGGTTTTGGGGGACTGGAGGTTGGTCCACAAAATGTTTAATCCTAAAATATAGATATGGGAATCTGGGGTTAAATGGGTAGATATGGGATATGGCACAATGATGGTAGACTATCTCTAAAGTAGGGAAATAATTTAAAAAACTTAGATAAACATATATCATATTTGTTATGCTAATATATGATAAAAATAAAAATAAAAATAAAAACTATGCTATATATTGAAATGATAATGCAAATAAGAAAATTAACTAGTTCTGATACTAATATATATCTAGATATAAAATAGGTATAAATAGGACTACATTTAGATTCTAGATTAGGTGCATAATTACATAAATTATACCTCTATAGCTGCAGACACTTGTGCCAATCTAGGATATTTATGTCAATTATACTATCTAACTTATATGCATGTGTCTAGTATGAAACACCTACTGAATTTGGATGCAACCACCTGGATATTATGGGTTCTATGTCACCTTCAATATATGGCATTTAGATCTTGGTCATAGACTATCCCTCCTTGTCAAATATTAAAACCTTAGTTATTCATTTTCATAATGGATATGGTAAAAATGGGTTAGTGGGCACACAATGTCAAGCTTTCCCAAAGACCCCTTTGATAATAAACATTGATTACATAGCTAATAATATGAATAAAGCCTCAAAATTATGTATTTCTCCCATATGTGTTTGCTTATGTATGTATCATGCAATGTGTGATAAATAGGTAAAATAGTGGCATATCTTGTAACTAGTAAAATTTGTCTCATGGAGTGATCCTTCGATACTAAATACCTATAGATATGTTTTCCCTATGAATGATATGCAAATAGGAGAAAATGGGGAATATTTTATCACTTGAGTGCTTGATTGGGTGATTTTTGGTTTGTGTTAGGTGAGGAATGAATGAGGATTTATCTTATATTTCTACCAATCCCTTTAGATAATATCTCATATTACTTAAGCCAACATAAGAATATATTTTCTTGTAAATTACATGACATTAGAGAACTAGAAACTTGCATTGGGATAAAACACTTGTGTTGACATAGGCATCTGACTGAGATGCAAGTGTCTAAACAGTTAAAAAATAGATGTAGGTTTAGAAATTGTAAACATGTAATATAAGTAGGTTTATAACATTATGGTGAATATAAAAGGTGATGCAGGAGCATCCTTCTTTGGAGGACATGTTTTTGTGTTTGTTTGATCAATGTTAGATTAATAAAGTTCCAATGTGGTAAATTAACTTTCTTAGTTGTTTTAAGGATATTGTGAGTCTAGTCACACACTTTGAAATGTTATCCAAGTGTCTAGAGCTATCTAGGCAGGCTAGATTTCAAATTTGGCATTTTCCTAACAATTTTAATAATTTAATTTTTTTAATTTGTCCAAAATTGTATAGGATTTTTTTTGTGTGTTAAGGGATGAATATATTTGATGTTTTTAAGGAAACATTTTTAAAGACACCATGGGCCCTAGGTCACATATGGGAAAATTAGTCTTGATATTAGAGTCTGTTGATGTAGTTTTTATGTACACCATAGTCAACGAGGTAGCCTCTAATGTTTTAGGATCTCAATAGAGGTAAAATACTCTATAGGGAATGAGTTTTAGGTATGAGGTTTCAATAGCATATTATTAGAATATATGGTAGGGAATGCATGTTCTTTTCAACTTTTTTGGATGGAGGTGTGATATCTAAAGGGTAGTCAATTCCTAAGTGAGTTGGATGGGTGGATGATTGCTAATCTAAAGTGGATAGATATAAAAAAACTAAAAAATTAGGGAAGTGTAAGGTAGATAAGAATAATCTATGCTTTTTAGGAATAATCTCATTATATGTTTTCTACATGGATAAGTGCTTTAAAAACCTATGCATGTTGCAAGTAGCTATTGCACATACACAATCAGACACAATTTAGAAGTCTAAGGGGATACTGATATAGGAAACTCACAAGACTAAGTCAAATGTTTCCTCTTTTAGAGAAGCTATTGCAAACCTTTAATTATGAGGTTATGGCTTATTATAATGAGGTATTTGAGGTATATTTTTCACACACATAGAAAACTATATCAAATGAAAGTACTCATATACATTTAGAATTATGAATCAATAAACTTAACTGCCAATAATCAATGTAATTTTCTAATCCTTCAATATCTTTGGCACATATAAGAATATCATATTAATTAAGACAAGAAAGAATTAATAATAGATATTGCACACTAATAATTATTAAATCATACAACCAAAAAAAGATAACCCTAATTACACATTAATTGGAGAGAGAACACACAAACATATTTGTTGACAATTGAAATTACTTTTGCTTTTGCATATTGAAAATTTTCCCACCCCTAAACTAGTGGATTACGACTATTTAAATAGGTTTTTTTAAGGGGCCTCCTCATCCTATAATCTCATACAAATTAATTACATGTGATAGTCAAAAATTGAGTTCTAACTATGGTGTCAAAACTGTATAAGAGTCCACTTACAGTTATCAGTTTAATTTAGCCTTTGCAAGATCTATGGAACATGTACATGTGTATAAAGGTAAATTTTATAATTATAGATTGAATTGTATGAAAATACCTTATTTTATAGGTTTTGATAATAGATTATCTAATACTTTAAGTTATCCATTTTAAAATGGAACTCAGATATGTGTTAAGTACAAGTACCCCTTTTATCAATGCTTTAGAACTAGTGATATTATTTAACTATGAGAAATCTTAATTTAAATATGTGTTGCATGATGCCCATAACTATATAAAAACATATTCATTCTAAAATTTTTGAATGAGCTTAGTTATCAAAGGAATATAAATTAACTATCAGACCCAATGGCTATCGATAAATATAGACCTACATTTTCTATCCATATGATAATGTCCATATTTAGTTGTCCATTTAATTAAAACATGATGGTCATTGCATTTGGATTCATGTGTTTAATTCATACTTTTTGAAATGAGATCAAAGTCCATTGTTACCTCTAATCTCATGAAAACATGTCATGTGGTAGGTTCTTATTTGTTTTAGGACCTTTGAAAATTCTCAGTGATCTCACACCATTAGATCTATCTGTATGAATCAACATGATATATAGATCTTTGTCCACTTGGTTCTATTCTTGGCTTAAAATTGAATTCTACATTCCCATCATTTTATTTATGCATGACTATCATTGATGTCCATGTGACCGTAATTTTATGAACCCCAATAGATAATTATTGATCTTAATTTTGACATCTATGCGATCATCATTTGACATATGTGTGAACATATTTGACATCCATGAGACCATTTATCTTTGAACACCTCTATAGGACTCTTTTTTGACCTTAATTTTTACATCTAAATTACCATCATTTGATGTCTGCATCACCACCAATGACATCTGCATGACTATCAATCTTCGAACACCTCCTTCAGACTCTCTACAAACATAAACATAAATTGACTTAGCGTTAATAAACTTAGACCAAGGTATTTATAAAAATGAACTTGGGACATATTTTTAAACCTAAGTTTTTTTTTTAATTAATAAATAAGAATAAACCTTAAGATAAGTTTAAGCTTAATATTTTTAAACATGCTCATGTTGTGCCACTTGGTAGTTTTATGGAGATTTTTTACTATTAACTTGTTGACCATGATTCATCCCATGGGTCATTCAATTTATGTACTGGGCTCCAAAGATGGTGACACTTGTCACTCTCATAGAGATTCATATACCATTTGACATTTCAACCATGCCCTCACTTCATTCAATCAATTGTTCTAGGATCCCATGATGGTGACACTTGTCACTCTTATGGAGCTCTTAGAACCTAGTAACTTTTCAACTCGATCTCTCATCATTGAATGAATCGAGCCTGATCAAATTCTTACCATCGGATGTATAGTCATAAATTTAAAGACATAAGTCAATAGTTGGGAAATATATAAAGCATAGTCTAAAATTTTGTTTGTATTTAATAAAATATGATTCCAAACTTAGTAAGGCTCAAGATAAGCTTATAATAAAAGAGTTGTCTACATAAATTAGACCTCATGAATCATAACGGACCTAGCATAAATATTTTAGCCTAAGGTTTGAGTTTTATTAATAAATACGATTAGGATCTAAAATATAATCTTAATATAATAAAATGCTCTCTAGTAGTTTTGACCTTATGTAAATTTTGAAACTATTTCAAAAGGACTTTAGGCTAAACAAACTAGGCAAAGGTTTTTTAACATGATTTTAAACATATATTCAATTTAATCAATAAAAGACTAAGGGTTAATAAAAAAAGAGTCAATTTAGCATTAGAATGGAAAACCATAGGTATTTTTCACACCAATTATACCCCATTAAAATTGCATCATGGAAATATAAGAGAAAAAGATAAATTAAAATTAATATTATGTGCTAATAAACCCATTTAAACTAGATCAACATAAGATATTCAATACTAGTTCCTGATAAAGTTGAATGTTTACTTTAAAGCACAAATCTTCACAATTTGAAACAAGGGTTACCATTTTTAGAAATGGGGTTTATTGGGTACAATAAATGATGACTCATAGAGGGATTGATCATGAGTATTCAAGAACCCAAAATTCTAATTAGCAATATTTAAATCAATCATGAAGTATGTCAAAAAAAATACTAAATCAAAAACATGAAAGAGACTCCCAAGTAGATTCACACAAAATACTTGCCATCCAATTTTTTTAGATCTGTGTGTGTCAAACATGTAATTAATTTAACCCTTGTTGTGATGAGTTTTTCAAAGGCTTGATGAAGCTGTAGGTTTCATTCTAGTTAATCTTAAATATCATTAAATCAAGGGAAGCTCAAGCATTGATCTACTACTAGCTAGTCATCTATAGCCCTAACATAGATACCTTAGGCTCCTTTTCTTATCTCTCCATTATTTTCTCTTAATCATGATGCATAGTAAATTGATCTTATTTCATCATGTGATACTTTTGATTTTCTTTAGATTTTATTTTGCTCTTTTGAACTCATTGGTTCTTTTCTTCTTTTGTTTTTCTTTTGTTCTTGAATGAAAAGAGAGGAGTTATAACCCTAGTGAGTTGGTATAATTATAAGACAAATCATTACTAGAACATCCCTGCTAGCCACACCTATACTTAGAATTTTAATTTCTAATAGGTATTTAATGTGTTAAGTGAATTTGATCCAATAAAACAAGAAAAAATTATAAATTTGCATGAAGTACCTTTAGAGCAACATCCACATGCTTGGTAAAAGTATTCGATTATGACAACATCTAAAATGATCAATGATTACATACCTTTATATTCAAGACTCAAAACATAGAGATATGCCCAATCTATAAACTAGTTATAAATTACCAACTTTTTTATTTCCCCCTTTCTATAAGTCATAATCTTAGTTGGTTTGGATTTTTAGCTTGGTTACGCTTAGCAAAAATGCAATTTAGATTGCCAGATAAAACAACTAAACTAATAAAGAAGGAAATCTAATCTAAGAAAGAAGGAAATATAATCTAAGAATGTAATAAATCTAATATAATAAAGTAGGAAACCTAATATAAAAAATAAAGAAATATAATATAATCATATAGATACACTTATTTGTCCCTTGTTACTAAGTTGCATCAGCAGATGGCATAGCTTAGAAGTAGTGCTTCAAGAACTATCCATTGACTAGATATGTAAGCTCATTGCCTTGTAAGTCATTTAGGTGAAATGAATTATTTCCCATGATCTATGAAATTTTTTATGATCTAATCCATATCAAGGTAAAATTTTCATACTATCTTTTCTTTTCATGGGATTTATCCCAAAGTAACATTAGATCTAAAATCTTGAATGCTTTGAAATTTACTCTCTTGTCAAACCACCTTTTGACCACATCTTGGTATTTGTTAAATGTTTGTAAGAATTTGATCCTTGAGTATTCCATTTATATTATTTCCAAAAATATTGATTCTACTTTACCACTTGGTTCCATGTAGTCCTACATAAACTAATAAATGGGTAACTTCAGCATAATGGGAAATACAAGCTTGTATTCAGACACCAATTGGTAGGGTGAAGCTTTCAGGGCTTGTTTGTATCTTGTTTGGTCTACCCAAAGAGCATACTTCAACAAGTTGTGCAAGTCCCTAGCCTTATCCCATATTAATTTATTAATTAGATCTATTAGATTCTTGTTCATTGATTTTCTTAGTCTATTTACCTGAGGGTAATAGCTAGAACTTGACTCAATAATAATCTAGTTGTCATGTGCCCACTCAGTAAAATTTTGATGATATGAAATCTGGTCCATTTTCATAAACCAAAGAAATAGGCATGTCAAATCTATATTTTATGTGTTCCTAAAAAGAAGTGGATCACATCTTGTGCTCTGTAGTTCTTTGTGGCTATGGCTTCAGTCTATTTGGTGCAATAGTCAGTAGTAGTAAACACAACTTTATGGCCTAATAAGGAATTTGGGTTGATGATGCCAATGAAGTCTAATCCCCATTGGTAAAATGGAATTATTTAAAAAACTATATGTAAAAGTATTGATGCATGAACTTCACTTTTGGCTATAGATTGGCATTCATGGCATGTCCTCACATGAGCATGAGCATCCTTGAAAACTTTTGGTCACTAATATCCCTTTCTTAAGATCTTGTGGGTTGTGGTATTCAAATAAGGATGACCACTACCTATTTTTTTATGTAAATAACTTCATAGTTTCTTCTATAGAGAACTCCATTTTTAATCATGTAATGAATAGCTTTAAGTCTCAAATCTCTCATTCATTCTCTGTTAAGCCTTGAGGAGAAAGTTCCTATAAGTAAATATTATATTATATCAGTATACCAATCTCCTTTAAATACATTAGATTCACATACCTCTTCAATGGTGATACATGGATTTGTTTCAATTATGAGTTGAATGATGCCTTGACCTTGGATGATTTTTGTAGGCTTGATCTATATGTTAAATTATTGTAGCTTAGCCATCCATTTACCTTAGTGTTCTTCTATCTCATTCTATTATAGGGTGAGCTTGATAGTAGGATTAGGCACAATGTAAATGATTTTATTCCTCAAGATGTAATGTCAAAATTTATTCACTACTTTGATAAAGACAAAATTTTGTTTGTCAATCATAGAGTATCTAAGCTCTACATATTTTATATTTGTGCTCATGAACATAATTGGATGCTCAATTTCATCCTTCTTATGTGTTATGATAGTAAAAGTTTTATGTTATGAAGTGAATGAATATAGGTAGAAATGTTATGTGAAATTTGGGTTGATCAATATTGGAGCCTATGATATTATAGCTTTAGTGTCCTGGAAGGAATTTTGAGCTTCATTTGTCCATTCTATTTTAGCATCCTACTTAAGCATGTGATTTAGAGGCCTAGTAATTTATAAAATCCCTAAGATGAATTTCCTTATTATGTTAAACTTTATAAATAATGATTTGACCTCTTTCTTGTTGTTTGGTGGTGTAATCCTTGAAATTCGTTGAATTATTTCTAGATAAATGGTGATCCCATCCTTGGTGATGATGTGTCCCAAGAGCTTGCCTTTATTAATTCTAAATATTCTCTTATTTTTATTTAATGAAACACAAAATCTTCTACATCTCTTGAATATAGATTGGAGGTGGCCTATATGATCATTTATGTTCTTTTAGAACACCATAATATCATCCATGTAAATGATTATGCATTTACTATTAGTCCCTTGAATACATGATCCATAACATGTTGAAAGGTTTTTTACACATTTATTAGGCCAAAAAAAATCCTTTTATATGTCTCAATTCCCCATTTCATGGTAAATTCCATCTTCATTCTATCTTTGGATTACACCAGTACCTGATTATAGCTTCAAAATCCATCTAGAAAGGACATCATTTTAGAACCACTTACTATCTTATCACCTCATATAGAGAATGGAGGGGATATTTATCCTTTTTATAAGCCTTATTTAGGTTCCTAAAATACACACATAGTTTTATCTCACTATTCTTCTTTCTTACTAGGACTAAATTGGCCATCCAGGTAGAATATCTCATTAAAAAGATGATTTTTGCACTTAACAACTTCTCTACTTCTCTCTAGATGATAGGCTCTAGAATAGGATTTTATCATCTCTACCTTTGTATGAATGGCTTATGATTTCATTTCAAGGGAATAATATTAGTAATGACTTATAGTTCATATACTTTCAAGTTCTCATATTTCCAAATGATGATATTTCTATAACAAATGATTAAATCCTTCATTTGATGTTTTGATTCTAGGGTGAATTTGAGACAAATATTAACATATCATGGGTTGTGCTCTTCTCCTAGATTTTCTCTTTTGAATTTTTATTCATTGACCTTGGGTTGTCTGAGCTATGGATCCTGAGGATCTATGTCAAATGACCTTTCCAAAGAGACAAACGTAGTTGGGATACAATTTTATTTGAGTTGGAGAATACCTCTCGTGTTTGATTCCTCTTGATAAAGGTGACTAATATCCTTATCATCAATGATTTAGGACTGAAATTGACCTAAATTGGATAAAAATTGAATAATTTGTTAGTCATCATTAAAGACTTGGAAATTTTATACATTATTAGAAACATAGGGACAAGGCACCAATTCAATGGAGACCCTCTTTAGCTTAGATTCTTGGAGGGGATCTAGATCAATTGTAATAGTAGCTAGCAAATCAGTAGATTGATTTTTCTTTCCAGGGATGGTTGCTATGTTGAAATATTCAAAGATTTTGATTAGGTCTCATGCTCTATGATTGTATCTTCTCAAATAAGATAACTTGTATTGGTATTTCTTTCTGACTTGGTTAACTACCAACTCTGATTCACCAAATATTAATACTTGCTTCACATTATTCTTAAGTGTAAATTTTAGCCCCAAAATTAAATCCTCATACTCAACTCTATTATTCATGCATGAAAATTACAATCTATATGCTACCAAAAAAAATTTACCTTGTAGATCAATAAGCTTAATTTTCACACCTGATCCTTATTTGGATCTAATGCCATAAAAGTGTAAAGTCTATAGCTATTTAAAACCCTCAAGTTCTAGATTTTGTACTTGATTTTGAGTAGTAAAAGTGTAAACACCAAGGCTAGGAGACTCATACTGTACCTCTTCATTCTTAACATTATATTCTATGATGGGATACTAAATTATCGACTCTTTATCAATTCTAATTTTATTTTCAAATCCTCTCCATGGTAGCCATATATGAGATAACTCTATAGAAATATATTATTTGAGTGTTTTAGCCTAGTATCTACTAAAAAAAAACCCATAGCCTTCAGATATGTCTACCACAAGGATATCGATAGTCATATCAATTCATGGTTTAGATGTTACTTAGATATGCACATCCCTTAGTTCATCAACTATAGGGACTACTATATTGTCTAATTGTGAAACTATCCTCTTTGAAAGGATTGGCATCAAACCAAGATTTTGACATATGAAAGTAGCATGATAGTTGTAGAAGATCTAAATCAACTAAAAAATTATGAATATTCTTATCAGATGCACTGATAGTCAGTAAAAAGGGTGTAAATTTTGGCTTCATCTTGTAGATAACATTGGTATTAGATTTTTTCAGTTTATCTATACATGCTTTCACTTTATCCATAGGTGTCATCCCCATAATAGACTTATAGAGTAACTCCTTTTGTTTGATAATCTAAGCAAACTCATGAAGAGTTATATTTTCTTTAATCTTCTTCATGCCTTTGCCAATGTTATATATTCACTTGTTAGGTTTTTCCTTGGTTTGGGGCTGATCACTCCCCATTGGAGGTTGTGTATTATTATTAGCTTTAGGATTAGGTTTAATTGAAATAGTATTTGGAGGAGTTGAAATTATGAGTGGGTGATTATTCCTTAAATTATAAACCCATTTCTAGAATTCATAAAAAGCATGAACTTCATCTATGTTATCCTCTGACTCATCATCATCTTCACCTGGAAAGGGAAGCTCATGAGTTTGAAAGAACATGAAAGTTATTGAAAAGCTATGATCTAGATGATGTTTGAGTAGATTATGCATCTGATCTTGTCTAACCACCTCTCTTTGAAAGATTAAAAATGATGCACATAATTCAATAAAATTGAGTTTACCATACTCAAAAGTATTATGAATTCTACATCAATTAAGAAGAGTCATTTTTCCCATGTTGATCTCTAGAAACTTCTTAGGATACTCCATTTTTCCTTGGTTTGGGGCTGATCACTCCCCCTTGGAGGTTGTGTATTATTATTAGCTTTAGGATTAGGTTTAATTGAAATAGTATTTGGAGGAGTTGAAATTATGAGTGGGTGCTTATTCCTTAAATTATAAACCCATTTCTAGAATTCATAAAAAGCATGAACTTCATCTATGTTATCCTCTGACTCATCATCATCTTCACCTGGAAAGGGAAGCTCATGAGTTTGAAAGAACATGAAAGTTATTGAAAAGCTATGATCTAGATGATGTTTGAGTAGATTATGCATCTGATCTTGTCTAACCACCTCTCTTTGAAAGATTAAAAATGATGCACATAATTCAATAAAATTGAGTTTACCATACTCAAAAGTATTATGAATTCTACATCAATTAAGAAGAGTCATTTTTCCCATGTTGATCTCTAGAAACTTCTTAGGATACTCCATATTATTTATGGACTTGTTAAATGGTTAGTTGTATCTCTAAAATCTAGTATTCTAATTACTAGTTGGGCCATTATTTTTTCCCATCCTCCTTTGCATATTTAAAAATTCATTGCTTAGCTTTTGAACCATCTTCTAAATATAATCTAATTCTACCTATATAGATTTAGTACCTTTTAAAATAACAATGGGAAGTGTAGCTAATTATTGATTCTATTAGTAACCATTACCTGATGTATGATTATTTAAGAAGCTAAAATCTAGTTGTGTTGTCTATGTTAATGGAGGTAGTGTGTATAGCTAGTTCTGATTGAGTACCAAGATGTTCAGCTTCATATATGACATCAAATTCAATACAAGGAAAATTTTGTTGACATTAGGTATGCTAGGCATTTTGGGATTGAGCTGCATGTCTATGTTGATGGCCTCTTCATATGTTAATGCCAAATTATTTAATGTGGTTGATCTTGTTAGGAACACTATAGTGATTGGGTCCAAACCATTTTTATATATTTATAATAGTAATATAGTTTTTGGTTTATACTTTAGGGTTAACTAGTTATACATAATTTGAAACCTTGCATTGAAATCATGGATAGGTTCATTAGGCTCTCTCTTCATGCTAGTGATGTGATGGTATACCAAACTAGGGTTGGTAACCTCTCTAAAATTTTGAAGAAAGTATCTTGAAATTCATCCTAAGAAGTGATGAATTTCTTCATTATATTTACATACCAAACATAACTAACATCAATTAATGTAAAATGGAATAATCTACATGCTACATCTTCATCAATAACATTTATTAATCTCAAAGTAGCTTTAAAATATTTTATGTGTTCCTTTATTATCCTTGCTCCTAAAGAATAAAAGGAACATAGGTACTTTTTAGGATTCCTAGGTAAATCATGCACATCTCCTAGTATGGAAATAACGGATCTAATTAACCAAGGTGGTTGTTGATCCATTAGATAATTAACATGTAAAGGGTTCCTTATGGGTAAGGGGGTTCCATACTAGAGGAGGTGGATTTTTATGAATTGGGGATATTGGAAAAATTATAGGTCTCTTGTGATTTGACAAAGGTGAGACTAGAAAACCAAACTAGGAATTGGATCTGGTCACTCTCTTAGGTGACTCCAGTGCAACTTAATGTGAAATATACTACTATTTTCAAAATTTATGGGGAAAAACCTCCTTATAGTGCCAATAAAACTATTGATGTTATTTTTATGCACACCATAGTCAATGAGGTAGCCTCTAAAATTTTAGGAGCTCAATGGAGGTAAACTCCACTCTAGGGCATGACTTATAGGTATGAAATTTGAACAACCTATTGATGGAATAGCTAGTAGGGCATGTAGGTTATTGACAAGGTTTTTGGATGGAGGTGTGATCTCTAAAGGGTAGTGAAGTCATACATGATTTAGATGGGTAGTTGATTACTAATCTAAAGTGGATAGATCTCAAAAAAGAAATGGAGGGAAGGGTAAGGTAGAGAATAAGACTCTATTGTTTTCAAGAATCACCTCTTTGGTTGGTTTATAAATGGACAAGTACTTTCAAAACCTATACATGTTACAAGTAACTATTGCACACACACATTTAGACATAGTTAAAAGTCTAAGGGGATAACAATATAGGAAACTCACAAGCCTTAATTAAAAGGTTAACCTTATTATATCAATTGTTTCACACCCTTAATCAAGAGATTATGGCTCAGGATAAAGAGGTATCTAAGGCATTTTTTACACACACATATAAATGTATATATAAAAAAACACTCAAACACATTTTTAATTATGACTTAATCAACTTAATTGTCAATAATCAATGTAATTTTATAATCAATTAATATCTTTTGCACATCTAAGACTAGCATATCAATCAAGAGAAGAACTAATTCATTGAATCTATTTCACAGTAAAAATTATTGAATCATACAACCAAAAAATATAAGCCTAATTACATATAAATTGAAAAGAGAATACATAAAATACATTTATTGATAATCAAAATTGTGTTTACTCCTGTATATTGAAAAAATTCCCACCCCTCAACTAGTGGATTAAAATTGTTTAAATAGGCTTGGGGAAGGGTTCGCCTCATCATCCAAGCTCATGAAAATTAATTACATATGATAGTTAGAACTTGATTTCTCATTATGGTTAAAATTGTATGAGTCCACTTAAATTTATCAGTTTAGGTTATCCTTTTCAAGAGCTATGCAACATGTACATGTATATAAAGGAAACTTTTATAATTATAGCTCAAATTCCATGAAATTACATTCTTTTATAGGTTGTGAAAAAAACTTGTCTAATAATTTAAGTTAGCCATTTAAAAATGGAACTCAAACATGCATTAAGGATAAGTGCCCCCTTTATCAATGCTTTAAAACTAATTACACTATTTAATTATGATCAGTCTTAACTGAAGTGTGTTGCATGCTACCCCAACCTTTACAAAAAAATATTCCTTCTAAAAATGTTAAAGGAGCTTATTTTCCAAAGGAATATAACTTAACTATGAGACCCAATGATTATTGATAAATATAGCTCTACATATTCTATCCATGTGGCAATGCCCATGCCAACATGTCTATTTAATTAAAACATGACCGTAGTTTCCTTTTGATGCATGTGTATACTTTGTGATTTATTGAAATGAGATCAAAGTTTATTTTTACATTTGATCTCAAGAAAACATGTGACATGGAAACTTCCTATTGGTTATAGGACCTTTGAAAAGTCTTAGTGATCTCACACCATTGGATCTATTTATATGAAATAATATAGTTTGTAGATATTTATCCACGTGGTTCTATCCTTGGCTAAAAACTAAAATCTGTACACTCATCATTTGAAATACATGTACCTATCATTGATGTATATGTGATTGTCATTTCTTAAACCCCAATGGATAATTGTTGAGCTTAATTTTGAAGTCTATATGACCATCATTTGATGTCCACATGAACATCTTTGACGTTTGCACAACCATCAATATTTAAAAACCTCCTTAGGAATCTTTAATGAGATTAATTTTGACATCTACATTCCCATCATTTGAAATTTGTGTGATCATCAATAATGTCTGTGAGACCATCAATATTTGAACACCTTCTTTAGACTCTCTATAAACATAAAAATAAAATGACTTAGCATTAATAAACTTAGAATAATGTATTTTGAAAAAATAGCATGGGACATAATTTTAACCCTAAGGTTTTATTTGTATTAATAAATATGAATAAACCTTAGGATAAGTATAATCTTAATGTATTTAAATGTGCTCATGCATGTGTCACTTCGCAATTCTACATGGCTTCTATGATATTGACTTATTGACCCTACTTATTCCTACGAGTCATTATATTTTTGTACTAAGATCCCATGATGGTGACACTTGTCACTCTCATAGATTCTTTTAGACCATTTAAAATTTCAACCATGCCTTCACTTACTTTGATCAATTATATTAGGCTCTTGTGATGGTGACACTTGTCACTCTCACAAGGCTCTTAGACCCTGCTAAATTTAAACATGATCTCATGCCTTTAGATGAACTAAGCCTAATAAAATGCATGTTGTAGGATCTACAGTCATAAATTTAAAGACATAAGTCAATAGTTGGGAAATATATAAATCATAGTCTAGAGTTTTATTTGTATTTAATAAAATATTATTCAAAACTTGGTAACGCTCAAGCTAAGCTTATAATAAAAGAGATCCCCATGTAAATTAGACCTCATAAATCATAAAAGGGCCTAGAATAAATAGTTTATCCTAAGGTTTGAGTTGTAATAATAAATATTTTTAATACAAGGGATATAATATTAATATAATAAAGTATTCTCTAGTAATTTTTACCCTACATAAATTTTGAATCTATTTCAAAAGGACTTTAAGCTAAACAAATTATGCTATGGTTTTTTAACATGATTTTAAACATAGATTAAATTTAATTAATAAGAGACAAAAGGTTCATAGAAACAAAGAGTCAATTTAGCATTAGAATTAGTAACCCATAGGTAATGTTCACACCAATGCAACCCCATTAAACCTGCATCATGAAAACATAAGAGTATTATATGAAGTCAAATGAAGCTTATGTGCTAATATACCCATGTAAAATAGATAAAAACAAGATATTCAATACTAGTTCATGATCAATTTGAATTTTAAATTTAAAATAAAAATTTGCACAATTTGAAACAAGGTTTCCCATTTTTAGAAATGGGGTGTGTTGGGTACAATAGTGTGAATGTGCAAACATTCATGCAACTAACCATTGGAAGGTCCAAAGGTGGTTAGAGTGGTCATAGGTGGTATAAAATTTGAAATATTTGTATTTAAATAGTTATATTTGAATTCATGATAAGGATTTAGGGAATAAAACCCTAAGAAACCAATCAATAAATTCTCCATGTTTGACAAATAATGTACAAACCCTATTTTCTAAATGTATGCTATGGAAGGAGAATTGCATGTAAATGATCATTAAAGTAATATCCTATAATGATGTGTTTTTTATGATTAAAATTTAATTTGTGAGTTTATTTCTTTTTTAATAAATTTTTTTATGTCATTAATTTTTTTTCACACCACTTTCCTTAAAAGACAATCTAGCCTTGTTGAGACAATGCATACACAGACAACCAACATATAGAGTATTATAAAGGTATGTAGTAGAGTCATCAACTTTAGTGTTTATTGATTATAAAAGGTTTTTGTATTTTTCATAAGACATCCATCTTTAATATAGTTTTAAAACCCTTTTTTATTTCTAAACCCTTAAGACTTTTGCTCTCAGGCCCTTGCAGACCATGTTTGCACACATAGTTGGAGCAAGATCAAGAGATATTGATGGAGTGGATGAATTAGGATGGAGATACAATGTTTTAATAAGTTGTATGGGTGTGTAAAATAAATTTAAAAATAATTTCAATTGTTTTAAAGTGGGTTTAATGGTCAATGTTTCACTTTTTCTCATCTCAAGTTCACATAAACTCTGTCAACCTTAAACTAGGGTTTTGAGAAGAAAATTCAAGTTTCAATAATTTTAACCCATGGAATTATATAAAATTTTGTAATTCTATATGAGATAATATATAATAAAAAAATTTAAATATTTTTTGTGAGTTAAGTACAAATATGATCATATATGGACCATTGTGTCTATCACAGGTAAGTGTAGACCTAATTAGGCCCAAACAAAGACCTAAGAGGAGTTAAAAGTGTGAATTACTAGTAGAGACATGGATTGAAATTAATGGAGAGAGGTAAAAATATATAGGGTAATATGAAATGGTAATATTTTCTTAAAATTCATCTGTACTTATCCATACAAGGTGAAAAATCCTAAAAAAGTCTACAAGGATTGTCTGCTAAGGTGAGAGAAATTATGTATATGGTGAAAGAAGTATAGAGACATATGGTAAGTTATATGAGGATTATAATAGGACTATAGTGATAATAAAAATTATTATAATGACCAATAAACCATCACTTAGTGATTGAGTCATGAAATACCATATGAACCTTAAGAAAAAACCTTTATCAAAGAGAATAAGAGATAAGTGGTGAGTTTGTTTGTGTTGCATGTGCATCACTTGGTATCAAAGCATGGTAAATACTATGGATAAGGTATGTTTTATGGTTTTAAAATTTTAGTTACATATGTATGAATATTTCATTGAATAGGTAGTGGATATTGATTTAGATGTTTTTATAAGGTTGTTAATGCAAGTTTCAAGAAAGAGTGGAGAGGCAAAAATATAAGTGTGAGAAAAGGTTGTGTGGTTGAATCCCTTAATCCATAGAGGGTTAGAGAGAGAAATATATAGTGATATATCCAAGAAAGGAATCTCAATAATATATTAATATAGAAATAGGAGTCCTATGTGAGGATAGGAAAATAGAGAGACTCTAAGAGAGAGAAAGTCAAGTGAGAAGAGACCCAAGTGAGGTTAAGGAGGCAAGTAAGCTTGTAAAGAATAAGAAAGAGTGTGAAGAGACAAATATGAAGGGATTAAAGAATTATTAATTTCAAAAAAAGATGGAAGTAAAGAAAAAAGAATTAGAGATAGAAAAGGAGATTGTTGAGATGAAGATTGTATTGGCAAGGTTAGAGCATGTCTTGAAAGAGATAAGACGAAGATTATTTGTACACATCAAGCGGAAAGTTAAATTTCATATCAAGTATTTTATAGATAAAAAATAATACAAATTATGAAGATTTTAGCAAGGAATCCTAAAAGAGGAAGCAAAGGGGCAAGCAAGCCTCAAAAGATTATGATTAATGATTTCTTGGAATGTGTGTATAAAGGTAAAGAGTTCAATAAGTATGAATTAGAAGATGTCAAGAAAGATAAGGGATGGATGAAAAATAATGAAAAAAATTATAATGATGAGGAAAAAACTAATTGGATATATAAATATGGTGATATAATTATATGCTACCCTTAAAAAGGTGAACCACTTGATGAAGAAGGAGAGAGATAGTTTGCAACAACACCATGCCTCATGGTAGTAATGAAATAAGAAGGTTTGAGTTAGTTTTTTTTTATAATAGATCAAATAATACAAATAAAATTGTTATATCATCGAGGAAAAGAGTATTTTAGTTGAGAATTAGTGCCAAAGTGAACACAATGTAGTATAAGTTACTAAATCAATATGAAAATAGAGTGCAGTAGTTAATAACAATTATGAGGTGTTAAATGAAAGCATCAAGGAGATGTTATAGTCAGCCCAACATGATAATTTTTAATCAAAAAAACTTTTGGAGGATATGTTTTGAGACTTGTCTTGTCACTTATCATTAATTAAGAGCAATAAGTATCTAAGAGACTTTGCTAAGAAAGTTAGCATGTTAAGAGAATTTACTAAGAGAAGTGAAAAGATTGACCAAGTAAAGAGTGAATAGTATCTTGATATAAATAATGAAGTTGAATAGGTTGATAATATTTTAGGAGAGAATATAGAGCCATCAATAGTAATCCAATAGGCAACAAATCCAAGCATATAAAGAAAAAACATGCAAGTACAAGAGTGTGGTTTCAAAGAAGATAAGAAGGAGGTTGTTATTATTAACTTGTGTGTTCCATGTGTAGTTTTGTTGTAGGATAACATAAATATGTTGAAGATGATCATGTTTAAGCTAAAAATTTAGAGAGGTATACTTAAAGGAAGAAGCAAGGTGACATTAATCAAAGAACAAGGAGGTCTATGTGTCACTCATAGGACTTGAGAATTAGGAGGATGTAACATTGCATAGTTTGAGTAAACATGATTGAGATATGATAAGGAGGAGGTAAAAAAAATTTGACAAAAATTTCATGAAAATTTTATTTTTCACTTTAGTAGTATGATGTAGGAGCATCCTTCTTTGGCTGATATGTTTTTGTATTTATTTGAGCAATATTGGTTTGAGAAAGTGTCAAGGTGGTCAATTAGAATTTTTAGGTGTATGAAGGATATTAAGAGTATATGCACACAAATTGTAATATTGTCCAATTTTCTAGAGTTTTTAAGCTAGGGTAGATTTTGAATTTGGCATTTTCTTACCAAATTTAATAATTTGAATTTTTGAATTTTTCAAGCATTGTATAGGAGTTTTTGTGAGTCTTAAGGGATGAATCAATTTAATGTTTTTAAGGAAAAAATATTAAAGACACCATGGGTCTATACCATGGTCCCTAGGACACATATGTATGTAAAATAACTCTTGATATTGGTATCAATGTGAAATCTTTCTTGTAAGTGACTGTTGGAATGTTCAAAGGTGGTTAGAGTGGTTATATGTGGTATACAATTTGTAAGATTTGGCTTGAGATAGTTAGATTAGAATTAATTTGATGTATGGAAAGGAACAAACCCTAAGAACCCAATCAATAAATTCTCCATGTTTAAAAAATAATGTACATACCCTATTTCTTGAATGTATGCCATGGAAGGAGAATTGTATGTGAATGGTCATTGAAGTAAGATCCTATAATGATGTGTTTCTGATACTTAATATGGAACTAGTGAGTTATTTCTTGTTTACTAAATGTTTTTCTATCATTCATTTTTTTTCAGACCACTTTTCTTAGATTAAAATATAGCCCTATTGAGACAATGCATGCATAGACAATTAACATACAAATTATTGTAAAGGTGTGTAGTAGAGGCATAAAAGGGAGTGGTTATTGATTCCACAAGGTGTGTGGAGTTATCAAAAGACCTATCCATAATTCATTGAGTTTAATAACCCTTTCTGAAGTCTAAAGTATCAATAATTTTTCTCTTGATTCACTTTAGACTATGTCTACACACATAGTTGGAGCAAGAACAAGAGATATTGATGGAATAGATGCATTAGGATGGAGATCCAATGCTTGAAGAAGTTGTATAGGTAGGTAAAAGACCTTTCACAATCATTATATGTTGATGGAATAGATACATTAGGATGGAGATCCAATGATTGAAAAATTTGTATGGGTATATAACATACCTTTCAAAATCATTATAGTTGTTTGAAAGTGGGTTGAATGGTCAATGTTCTAGTTTTTATACTCTCAGGTTCACACAGACCCTATCAACCCTAAACTAGGGTTTTGAGAAAAAAATTTAGTTTCCAAGCATCTTAAACTATGGAAATTCATAATTTATTTTACTTTGATAGGAGATTAGGTATACTAATATATTTTAAAGTTTTTGTGCAAGTTAAGTATGAATACATACATATAGGACCAATGTGTATCATAGGTAAGTGTAGGCCTAATTAGGCCTAAATAGAGACCTAAAAGGAGTTGAATGTGTGAATTCCTATTAGAGATAGGGATTAAAATTTCATGGAGAGAGGGAAAGAGATAGAGGGTACGAGGAAATGGTATTGTCTTCTCAAAACTCATCTTTACTTATCCATATAAGGTGAAAAAGCTTTAAAGGCTACATAGATTGTTTGCTAAGATGATAAAAGTTGTGTATATGGTAAAAAAAGTATAGAGAGGTATATTAAGCTAGATGAGGAGTCTAATAGGACTATAATGAGCCTAAGAAAGATTATAAAGATCAAACCATCAATTATTGCTTCAGTCATCAACAAGCATATGAATCTCAAGAACCTTTGTCAAAGAGTTGTGCATTGAGACAAGAGACAAGTGGTGATTTTTTGTGTGTTTCATATACATTATAAGGTATTATTCACTAAGATAACATTGGTAAAACTAAGATATAATCAATGAAGGATAAAAATATAGTGAAATCAATACTTTTGGCTATGGGAAAGGTATAGAAGCTGAAGGTACATCCATGATATGTATTTACCAAGTGTAAAATATTGAGGCACTACATAATTTATAAATAGTGTCTACAAGTATATAATGGGAGGAGAAATAACTAAATAAAGAGCTAGATGGGTAACTAAAATAAGTGAATAAAGAGTTAGGTATTATTCTATCTAGTCAATATTATATACATGAAACCTATTATAGAGTTAAACACCTATGTGGATATAACAATCCAAAACCAACACAAGAATTTGAGGTTAAAAAAATTATATTTCTATAATTTGATAAATTTTATAGAATCATCATCCAATCCACTTCAAACCTATTCCTACTCAGAATTATATGCGCATAGTAAACCAAATAAGTATCATTATTTCTAGTTTATTTCAATATATATATATATATATATATATATATCAATAGTTATAATTTACTTTTTTTTTATAGATATTAGTTTTATAAATTTATAATAATTATTTTTTGAGTTTTTTAATTAATTATCCTATTATGGAGTTAGTTTATCACCCTTGCACCCTAGACTAGTATATTTTATTAACCCTAGATACCCAAACTATATTTTTAATTTAGGATTAATTGATATAACATTTTTTGATATTTTAAATACCTATGGTAACCCCTTGGATGGGATCATAGGGTATATTTTTTATTTCCAAAAATAAAAAAGCATTGAAAAAATTCAAAAAAAATTAACATGTTCCTAGTTATATTATTTATTATACTTATATTGTTTAATCCATGTTAGTAAATAGAATATAATTTTAGTACCATATAAACATATATTTCACACATATTTGAGAGTGATAAAATAATACCCATATACCTCATATATGCACATACAAATGTTGGACCTTACCTATACTCACATCATAAGTACATTCGGGGCATCTCCTTCTTTGATCACAATACACCTAGGTTATATTATTATATGGTCACTTTTCATTACCATGTTTGAGATTATATACTTACACATGATTATATATATGAAAATATATTTTCAAAGTGTACTTTATATGCCATGAATTTAATATTTTTTGCTAATAGACATTTTTTAAAACTAGTATGTTATGTTCATCTTCATGTCGGTTGCGTGTAATCCATGATTTTATTTTTAAATTACTCAAGTATCTTGACTTTCTTTTTATCATCTTTAATTTTATTTCATGTTTGATCATTTTAATATGCTCCTTTTATTTTATCCCATGTGTTTTTTTTCTATTTTAACATTTGAATATCTCATTGTTTGTTGTGTAGGCATTTGAATATGTCATTCTCTAATTTGTGGGAATTTGACTAAGTCATGTCCATTAAATTGTGTTGAATTTGAAAATTCCATTTATATGAGGTCTCTTTAGACTATTTCATTTTTATTTTATTTTTTGTGTTCTTGTGTTTTTGCTTAAATGCTTGTTGAGCTTGTACTTCTACTCTGTAGATGTTGCCATCATCTATAGAATATATCATAGGGATTGATGTGAACACATACTATGTTATTTAATGCTATATATACCTAGGCAGATTATTACTATATGATACATGATCAATAAAAATATTTTATAGTTATCATAACCATTTAAAGTAAGGTAACTATCAAATTATAATTACACTCACCTCAAAAGGGAGGAGGGGGAATATCAATGGGACATGTCATAAAGGCACGATTTCAACATTTTTATAGTTTGATATTATAGTGGGGGAATGTTATAGAAACATGTTCTTAAAATTTTTACCAATTTCATATTCTATAGATTTAATGGGGGCATGTCATCCACACTTGTATCAGTTTTACAAATCTCCAAATTTCATAATTATATGAATTAGATACACATTTGTGACATCATTATATACATTATTACTATTATTATAACCATGTTTCATCTTATTACATTTATGATGTGATATGTCATGATAGAGGTACCTAAACTTATAAAATATAATTATTTTGTATATTTAAAATATTATTATGGACTATTATCACACCTAGGATGGACTGTTATGGATTATTATTAAACCAATCTACTATAGTAATTGGTTCACCTTTGGAAGGTTGAATTTATTAAATTGATGAATATTACCAAATTTAATATTTTAATTTGATTAAATAATATAACTTCACTATAATTATAGTTTGGATTTGATTTAATCATCTACCCTCATCAGATTTATAGTTTTATTTGATTAAATTGTTGAAACTTGCCAAGTTATGCACATATTAGGGTTGCACAATTGAGATGCAACAAAATTAATGGACATGTTTCAAATCACATTTACACAAATATTTTTATAGTTTTATCCTCCAATATCTATATACATGCACTTACAGGTTTAATTTTTATCTAATAAAATTGCCGAAAGGAAATATGGTTACATCACCATATAGGTGTACTCCTAACCATGATATATTTACTTTGAATCATTTAAAATTATTTAAATTTCATATTTAATACAATAATTATATATTGTAACATGATATTAATTATAATTCATCCACCAAAAAAGTAATCAAGGTGGGATCATGCAAAGACAAGGTATTTTGTACAAACCCAGGTACACATTTATTTCATTTAAACTAGTAATTTAATTATTATATTGAAGGGGGAAATAATATACTAAAATATGATTTATACAATATCTTAGTCTTGTACACTTTGAAAATAACTATCATGGATGTACCTTTAAATTATAAACTTCCCACTACCAAAAGGCTCATATTCACTATCTCTTAATATGACCCTTATTATTATGATAACACCTTATATGCTATAAAAAATTATATAAACCTTATGTTTATGTATCACTACCAATTTTTGACATGTACATGTTTTCTCTCCCTAGACACCTGCATCCTAGGAAGACACATGCATCAATGCAAGTGTCAATTTTATTACAAAGTGTCCATTTTCCAAAATTCATATAATTTTAGAAAATAAATGTATCCAAAAGTTCATCTTAAGTTTTTTAATTCAATATATTTCTAAAAGGTATTGGTATATATACAAGATTAACCCTCATTCATTCCTCATCTACAAATCACTTACAACACCTAAGGTAGCATACCAAGAATCAATAAATTAAGAATTCAAGTGAGAAAATATTCCATATTTTTCCCTATTTATATATTAATCAAAGAAGTAGTCTTTATAAAAGTCTCAGTTATTCAAATAGCAACCCATGAGCCATATTTTTCAAGTTAAAATCTATGTTATTACATGTACTTGACTACCAAATATTTCACCCTTGAACACACAAATCAAACACATAAAGGATAACTAAATTAGATTAAGTACCTATTTAGAGTAGTGGATATGTATGCAAAACCCATTTATATAGGGTTATTTGGGGTCATATCAACATTGTGAGCACACTAATTGATTTTTCACATATTCACTCAAAGGGTAAGAACTAGGGTTTGATCATTTGACAAAGAGTGACACCCTATACACACAATATGAATATATAAAAATAGAGGTGATATAAAACCTAAAAGGATCCAAATAGCCACATCTATATCTAGTTAACATTTTTTACAGGATACCTATGATAGAGTTAGACACATGTATCAATGCAATAATCCATATATGATGCAAGCATCTGATACTACATAAAAGATATTTGTATAATATCACAATTATTACAGGATAGGCATCCAAAACACTTCCCTCTTATTCCTTATTATACCTACATATGCATATTAAATTATCTAAGTATCATTATTTCTAGTTTATTGCAATATCTATCGATAGTTATACTTTAATTTTTTTTAATCAATCTTAGTTGTATCAACTCAAAATAACATTTGTTAAAGTTATATTTTACTTATATTAAATTAGAGGTAGTTTATCACCATTGTACCCTTAATATATATTCTTAACCCTAGGTATGCCAATTATATTTTAAATTTATGGTTTAAAATGTGTATTTTTTGCATATTTAAGTCAATGGGATACACCTCAAAGCTTATACATGAGTTGGTCAAGGTTTTGTATTAAAAATGTAAATAAGTTATATCCTAATTTATTGTCTTCTCATCCTATTTTTAAATAGATTTTGATTCCATTGCTTGATGGGATGTTTTTTGCCTCATCATGTCTATTGGGTATTTTATAAATTCTTCAAAATTCATGAGACTTAAAAATTACAATGTTAACATTTCAACTAGTGGGTAACTTCAAAAGCTTTACATTTAAACATGTCCCTCACACTATCTAAATATTTAAAATTAGAAATTTTGAGATAATCTAGTGAATTCAACATATCAAACCCATTAAGTGGTTTGATCTTCAGAAATCAATGATCTAAGATCTATCTAAGTTTGAAATATATTATGGAGAGATTAACTCAAGTGTGACATGTGGGTCCCGACAATGGTTCTCATATTTAAAAAGGTGTTTTTTGAAGGGGTACTTTCCAAATGATTAATTTGGGTATTTTAAGGCAAGTACATGTTGAATAAGCAACTAAAATAAGCATTGGTATTTAATGAAAACATAAGGTGTTGAAATATATGAGATTTTATTCATAAGAATGGATGATTCATTACAACCAAGTAATATCTTGAAAGAACATAACTCTACCACACCATGTCAAAACACTTGAAACCATAGATAATGCATGAACTAAATCCTTCATATGGAATTAAAATACTATAAAATAAATATAAATTAAGGTACTGATGAAAATTAAGCTATTAAAAACAAATCTAATTTGGTAACTCATTCAAAACCAACTATATTTTGGGTACTCAACACAAGACTATTCATTTATTTATATTAACCTATTAATATAATTAGGGTTTTTATATACTTTAATTACCTAAAATAAAACCCTACATCCTCTCAAGATTCATACTATAACACCACAACATCCAAAGATGCCACTAGGATTATTGACTTCCTTGAAAATATCTTTAACACTTAGGTAAATATGAATAAATATTTTAAAAATATTGTATATGAGGCCTATTATAAATTTAGACATTTGTCTAATTACTAACTAAAAATTATAACCTATCAATATCATATATATCATTGTATAGGCTCTAGAGGAGTTTGACTTGACACTAGCGGATGATACATGGCTCTATGATCTATAAAGAACCTTTGTGTAGTGAATTTATTTGATAAATTCAACAAGTTGTTGAATAAAATTCCTAAAGTATCCAAACCCATAGGGGAAAATAAAAAATGATTATTTATAAATGTATAAATACTAAAAGTGTGATTTATCTTAAGAAGAAATATATTTCTTGACCTAAAACAAACTTAATAATTTACCACTTGAGTCAAAGATGACATGGTTATGAAAGGTAAATTAAGAAGAGACTCTTTAAAATCTAGAGTAAAAGATTCTAAATGCTAATTGAGTAAAGAATTGGAGATCAAGGCTCAAAGTATATTGCATCATATATGCCTTATGTAACAAGTCCTTTATAGACATTCTATACAAATGTAAGGTATTATAACACATTTTTTTCTAGATTCCACATCATTTTCCAAAAAAAATGAAAGGTAACTGAGAAAGCACAGAGAAGATACAATTTTAGTGTAAATTTAAGGTATAAATTAGAAACACCAACACTCCATATGATGAAAAAGATATGTGTTGTAAATTTAAAAGGATCTATAAATACATTTAGATGAGATCCTTAGATTACTCAAACGTATTTATAGAATTGATGAATCTCAAATTTAATCCATATCAACCTTTATATATTCCAGATCTTGAAAGACCTCAAAAAGTTTATTATGGACCTAGAGAGGTCATAATATATAAAAAGAGGTAAATTCAATGGATAATCCATTATCCATGAATAATTATTTCATAACATGTATATCTCATTTCCCATCACTTGACACACTCATGTGTCCCACACACTCCTCTATGTAAAGATTTATTTTAAATTCACACACCCTTATCACTATTTACCCTATACACACATGCCCAATTTTCACAAATCCATAACTTGTGTAATCCCTCTATGTTAGGTTCACTTGTAGTCTTGCATCTCTCATTATCACATACTCATAGACTCATGCACCTACACTTATGTTAACTCCATCACATCCATGTGTCAACCCGATCTCACTATATGGATTTAAAAGTGGCACTTCCAAAATTTTAATCCATAAATTACCAATATTAGTTGTATCAATTCAAAATAACATTTTCCAGACATATATATTAATTGACCCTTGGACACACACACAAAACACACACACACACACACACACACACACACACACACACACACACACACACACACACAATATTAATATGGACAAAGGTTAATTAATTACATATTCATATCTATAGATAGCTTGATCTATGTATTTACTCTATCATACATGCACTCTATAATAATTAAACTCCATTTAATATGTGTTGATTGTTCTATATAAATATTTCTATGTTCATTCACTCTGCATAACCATACACATATATAACACATAATTCTCCTCTGCATGCCTAGTTCTGAACCTCCATAACATAGATAATTGAAATTAGATAATATATCTTTGTTATATTATTTATTATTATAAACACATGCATGAAACATGGGAAATAATACATCTCAATCATTTATTATTTAAACTATCTATAGGAATATTATATAAAAATTAAGATGGATAATGCCACAAAATAACTTGAAGTAGCCTTATATGTTCAAAGGATCATCATTAATGCACTGGTGACATAACACACTAAATAATTTGGCCAATTATTTGAGGTAATGATGTAGATCAACCTAAAACATGATGACCCTCCTCCACATATTTATCAATAATAGTTTTTGTAAAAAACCACATTCAAAGTACAAGTAAATGTCAAAACTACATTTTAAAAAGGAAATATCAATTCCAAAGCATTAGATGCTTAGATTAGATATGGGTTAGTGCACAAAGTTGGGGGACAAAAAGGAGCTACTCATGGACCTAATTTTTTGTAAATTTTAGAAAACTAAAATTGTATAGATAATTTGAAATAGCTACACTAAAAATTTGAAGATGTTATATGAACATGAATTGTAGAACTTTAGGTCTAATTTCCAAAACATTGATTTTTTTCAAAAATGATTAAATATAACTAGATAAAAAAATCTAAGATTTTAATAGGAACTCCTATTTTTTAATAAAATAGAGTGGATAGATGGTCGTCTGGTCAACCATTTTTTGAGAATAATTTAATGTTGTTTAAGACCCTTTGGTGAACATTTCTATAATATATTCCATTTTTTGACCTATAATTTTTCATATTTTAGTAATGAATATTTTTTTAATTATTTTTTTGAGCAAATAAGTCCTCAAAACTAATAAAAAAAATATAGCCAATAATGTGGTCCCCCTTAGCTACGTCAAAAAAAGTGAAAATGGATTTTTTTAATGTGTTGAATTAAGCCTAGTTTATGACCATATAAATATTTTTCAACTTGGATGATTGGAAAAAATATATTAACATGTATAGTCATGTATATTTGTGGCCTAAAAAACCTATCTTCAGTAATCATCATAGTCTGTAACCTTAAAATAGTCCAGAAATTATAGAAACTATATATTTGAAAAGATGAAAGCATGTTCATCATCATGTAATAATTTTCTGAATTTGGTTGATGAAATTCTTGGTGTATTTGGAAATTGAAGTTGAAATTTTTAATTTTCTATCTAACCTCTTAGACTCAGCTATAGACTGTTAGGTCCAAAAAATTTTCTTGAGATTTTGAGCCATTTTTGAGCTAAATTCTTGGTTTTTTTTAATTCAAATTTTAATAACGTGTATGCACTATGTTTTTAAATTTATTTCCTTATACCTTAAATTTATTTTAGTAAATATAATTAGAGACTCTCTAGATATGATATAGTTGGTTATAACTACACACCATATGATGTGTAAAATACTTTTTCAAAACCTAATAAGTTCAATACTTAGGCATTTTTAGTGTCTAGTTATTAGACCTAGAGATTTTAGTGCTTACATAGTATTATTTATATCCATTTTTAGTAACCATATTGTCATTTTTAAGGTTTTTGTGCCTTTTAGATTTCTTCCTAGCATTTTTAAGAGTTCTAGATTTATGAAAATAGGATTTTGAAAACACTCACTTTGAACTTGATCCAAAGTGGTGTGATTGGGGTAGCATAGGTCACATTAATGACTTTCACACATCAAATGACCACTGTGTTAATTTCACTTATTTACCATCCCTCCCTCATCCATGATCACTTCATAATCATCCCTCATAAATCCTAATAACTCTCTCACCATTCTTAAATGTCCCTAATTACTCCTTTAATGAAACTCACTATCCCTAGTCATCTCTAATCACTCCCTTATAATTCAAAATCACTCCTCCATTGTCCCTCACTATCATCATCATCATCATAATCATCATCATCATCAACATCATCATCATCATCATCATCATCATTGTCGTCATCATCATCATCATCATCATCATCATCATCATCATCATCATCATCATCATCATCATCATCCCTAATCACTCATCTACATTATTCATCATCCCTAATCACATAATCCTCATCCATAATCATCCCTAATCATTCCCTCCTCATCCATCTTCATCCTTCCTCATCCCTCCTTATCCATAATCACTCCTTTGTTGACTTTAATTATCTGTCATCATCTCTAATCACTCCCTTATCATCCCTAATCACCCCATCTTCATCCTTCAAAATAACTAATCATTATTTACTCATCCCTAATCTCTCCCTCATTGACCCTCACCATCCCTCATCACTTTGTCATTAATCTTTACCATCCCTCACCATCCCTAGTCACTTCATCATCTAATCAAATTATATAATCTAAATGTATATTTGATTTTATTCATATTTTTTTAAACCAATATAATAAATTAATATTTCCTAGGATTTGTTTTGTTGCCAATACCCTTTTTTATACTCAATTTTATTACTAAATGAATAGAATGATCATCCAAACTTATAGTCAAGTAACAAAAAGACTAGAATAAAATAGAGTCTAAATTTTAGTTCATCAAATTTTATTTGTTATGAAGCTAAATAGATGAAACTTTATTTAGTTCTGCATTTAGTACCTTGGTTCAATGGATCAAAATTAAACACAAATATCTTTTATAATTTTATAATTTTGATAATATTTGAATCTAGGGAATGTTTTTTGGTTTTTCCCATTCCTATTTGACTTAAACCTTTGTCAAGTTCACACATGCACTCCTTGTATGTGTACTGTATCCAAAATATTTTATCTATTTAATGGAAAATAAATATTTATTCATGTTATCATTAAAATGAGTTTCTATCAAATTTGAAACACTATTTCAACATGGTGTATATGTTCATCCCTTATTCTCTAAAGATTAAGATGACATCAAGGAGGATTTAAAAATGACATAGTTAAATAGATTGAGGATGTCATTCAATATCTCAATGATTGAATTATCTACATGAGTTAACCTAAAAGGCATGACCAAATACTCAAGTAGTCATTACTTTGTTTTTATGAATATATTCCAAATGTATAGAGGTTCAACATGGATATGATGATACCCAAACTTAAGATCAAGTTTAGAAAATACTTTTACACCATATATATGGTAGAAAAATGCCTTAATATTTATATTAGGATAATAGTTATTTATTTTAATCTTTATAATACTTTTTTAATCCATTCACAACCTCATGTCCCATCCTTCCTTGTCAAAATCACAATTGGGATTCTATAATGCAATGATTTCAGTATGATATGCCCATAATCCATGATTTCATGGATCTACCACTTGATCTACTCATTATCTATAATTTATATGTTATATACATATGTTTGATGTAGAGGTAGTTAAGGGATCAAATCAATAGTATTATCTAGTGTAAAGTATTTAGGAACTTATTTAGGTGAACTAAATATATCCTTGTATTCATCTCATTTAAGGTTCAATTATTTTATCTTTTTTTATTATTGGACAAACCACATTATGATATGGTTCCATAAGGATGTTCTTACATTTAATTCTTACCATCAAGAGTATACTTAGTATTATAACTAGAAATATTATTCACTTTCTATCCCTAATGACTAAAATCTTATAAACTAACTATGATATATGGTATTTCATATCATGACAATCTACCACAATATTCTTATTATTTACTTCATAAACTACACTTAAATGGTAAATATATGGTTCAAAACATATAAAACATCACATACATATAATGGAGATATGTCACAAAGGATTTCATCTTTAAAAGGTTTGATTTTTTACACCAAGTGACACTACTAGGTGATCTATCTCTCAATGCCTCCAATAGAGCATACACTAATGTATGGTTATGGATGATGCACCGATTTCAAGTTCAATTTAAAAAAATATGATTTAGGAGAAATTAAATTCTTCTGACTTCCATTTGAAATTATGGAGTGTATTGGTTAACCAATTAACTATATTTGTTAATGAAATAATATGTTTAATTCATATAATTTCATCTTGGTGGAAGTAAATATATTTTTAGTACCAACCATATCATTGGGTTCATAATCTATTATCTACTTACCTTTTTATAGCGATAGATAACTTGTACCTACTTCCTTGAGCTATGAAAGTAGAGATATCATAGTGTGACACTCTTGATTGGATTGAATATTTAAGTTTTGAATTAAGCACCACTTTATAATCTTGGACTAATTAGTCTAATCATTTGAAAATTATTTTCCACTCTATGGTACGATAACTCAATTAATAGAAATACAAATATAAGGCCTTTAATGATTTTTTTAAGATAATAAAACATCCTCACATGGAAATTAAATGATTGGTTTCATAAAATTACATAGCTTGGTGATCCTCATATTTACTACCCATTTTTGGTGCTATGGTTGTTTTACTTGTTTATCTTTTTTTGAAAGATCTTATATTTTTAATTACATCATTTCTAATAGGTCCATATTTTTCGTAGGTGTTGAGTATTTATGTTTCAAATTTTCCTCCACATCATTTTGATCACTATGTATTATATTTTATACTAGTACTCAACTCTCCACTTGTATTTCCTATCATTGTTAAACCCTAAAAAAATATCACTATCCATTTTGACCAATAATTTAATGAAAAATATAATAATATATTAAAATTAGACTCATTTTATCCTATCATATACAAAACCTATTATATCATGATAGTTTATTCAAATAATCCAAATTTTTATTTAGATTTATAGGATTTTCCCCATTCAACCCATATACCTTGTAACCTAGTGTTGTCCATTGCTTGCATAATGCTTTGTTAAACTAAAATTGTAAGGATTTATATATGATTAAAAATTATAATATGACAAAGTGCCCACACAAATCCAAAAAAAATCAAATAATATATAGGTGATCCTTAAAATTAAAAAAGTACCTATCTAAAAACTAAGCATGTAGCCATTATTCATCAAGTTAAATTCACCTGAATATTTTTTGTAGGGTATTTATACCAATAATTAAATTTTTTATATCACATATTTTAAAATTTTATAATAGGTATTTAGCCTTTATAGTGTACTTAACAAACCTTTCATAAATGTTGTGATAGATGTAGAACTATTTGATAGGATCAGTTGATAATCATCATTAAAGGATTTAAATATGATCATTTGATAGACATCATTAAAGGAGTTAAATATGATAATTTTATATAAATCATTAAAGGAATTACATAGTATGGTTTGTCCAAAAATAACAAAGAAAAAATAATTGAAAATGCCAAAACCATTGCCTTCCTTGCTTGTTTCATGCCACATATTTAACTCATACTAATGAGAGGTTATTGTACTCTAAAATTTGTTAATCACACAACAAACATTGTTTATTCTTTTGAAGTACACATCTCCATTATATATATATATATTTCAAAACCATTATAAATTTACTTCATTCCATTACATGTTTTTCATTATGAAAAGCTAAAAGCAATAGTGCTTAAGCATTGAAAACCATGCCACTAATAATCTAAACATTTCATGTAGGGGTGATAATTTATTATGCATTAAATCATATTCTAATAAAGTTTTCCTCTGTGAAATTGTGTATCCTATTTTCAAACCATCTTTCAAGGTCTTGTTGACCTAACAACCTTATTAACACCTTATACATCTTGGTAACTAAACCATTGTAAAAAATGGTCCCCATAAATCCTCATCAAGATATGCTATTATTTTAGTCTATAATTTATTATGAGACTCATAATATATGGAAATGATAATTTGATGGTTGAAATTTTTATAACTTCTATTTATTCCAATTATTTACCTAAAATGGAGTGAATAAAATTCAAAATTAACAAAGACAATAATAATTTCAAAGATAACCATGTATAAATAATGAAATAAAATAATTATTATTCATACAATTAGTTATAGTAAAGTACTAAGGCTAAGGATAATTATTTTTATAAGATACATTGATTCCCAAAATATAGTACATCAAAATAACCAAAATAATAACTGACTTATCTTCTTATGAGTGTTAGAGGATTATACATTTAACATGAAGCTTTGGCTTCTCTTCTCTTCATTTTTGTTCATAATTCATCATAAGAAATAGTTCAACCTTATATTTTTATTTTCTACTTACATGAACATTTAAAAAATACAAAATGTATATGTCTTGCATATATAACATATCAAAAAACTTGAAAATTAGAATTTATAATACCTTACTAACAATAATATTTTTTATTAGGAAGAGTGATACATTTAATAATAAATTTTTAAATGTTATCCATTAACAAATACCCAAATGCCTTGGTAACAAGAACATATAATTAAGAAGTAATGAAGTAACTAAAATATTGTACCCATCATCAAGGTATTATATGGGGTGATTAAGGAGGAGGAGGGACAATGAGGGATTTAGTAAAGATTATGAGGGATGGTGAGAGTAAATTATGGAGTGAATATGGAGGATAGAAGAGTGATTAGGTATGGTGAGGGTTAATGAGGGATATTAGAGTTAATGAGGGATGAGGAAGGAGTGATTAGAGATATGAGGGATGATGAAGCAATGATTAGTGATAAATGGGGATGGTAAGGGTTAATTAAGAAGTGATTAGGGATGATTAGGGATTAATTATAAATGATGAGGTATGGTTAGGGTCAATAATGGAATTGTTAAGGATGATGGTGGATGGAGAGGGAGTGATTAGAGATGATGAGTTATGATGAAACTATAAATAGGGATGATGAAGGAGTGATTAGGGATGGTGAGGGATGGTGATATCTAATGAGGGAGTGATTAGGTAATATTATGGAGTGATCAAAGATGATGACAGATGGTGAGGGTTGATGATAGAGTGATTATGAATAATGAGGGATGAGGAAGGAGTGATTAGGGATGATGAGGGATAGTGAGGGTCAATAAGGGAGTAATTATGGATGATGAGGGAGTAATTATAGTTGATGAGGGATAGTGAGGGTCAATTATGGAGTGATTATGGAGAATGATGAATGAGGATAGATTGATTATGGGTGATTAGGTATGAGTAAAAAGTTATTATGGATGAGGGAGGGATGATGAGCAAGTGAAATTAACAAAAAATGGTCATTTTATGTGTTTAGGTCATTAGTGTGACATATGATACCCTAATCACATCATTTTGGATCAAGTTAAAAGTGATTGGTTTGGAAACTTCAATTTTTGACAAACCTAGGACTCTTAGAAATACTAGAAATAAATTTATAAGAAATAAAAACCTAAAAAATTACTATATGTTTTACCAAAATGGACATCAATTACAAAATTTATGACTTAAAATCACTAGGTTCAATACTAAAACCCTAAAAATTCTTAAGTACAAACTAGATTAGATTTTGAAAAACTATTTTCCACATTGTAATGTGTACAGTTGTGAGACCAACTCTATCAGATACAGAGTGACCCTAATTTCTTATATTTAATAAAATAAATTTAATGTATAAGGAAATAAATGTAACATTATATATATCATACACATTATTCACTTTTTAATTCAAAAATCAATCCTTTTGGATTGGATTATTGATCCAAAGGCTTAGATTTAAAAAAATATAAATGTAAATTTATACTTAACATTTAGAGTAGTAAAATCATATTCAAGTAAATATTGGCTTTATTACATTTTATGGTGATTTTATGTGCAAAATAATAGAAACACATATGCATTACTCATAATGTGTACACATACCCATATCTTGAATCATATGTTTGAGTCAATAATTTTAGTGATGTTTAGAATATCACCTTTGTAGTGTTTAATATGTCCATTATGATGGTTCACTAGTGGGATAACTTCAACATATATCATGTGTAATAATGAGTTCCAATCAGGCATTGGAATAATTTTTCCAATGTGTTAAAGGATGATTATTACCCTCTCCATCACTTTGAAGATGAATACATAAAGTTTAAAAAAAATTTCAAACACAAGGATTATTAATTTGAATACTACACAAAAACATTCTAAGACTACTCTATGTACCTATGAGATAAATTGAGAAACAACATAAGGTTTTGAAGTACATCAGTATAATCTCACGTTATATTCATGTGAATATGAAATTATTAATTTATAAAAATCTAGTGAAAGCATATCATAATTACATCAATATTGAATACAAGGTGAATATGAAGTAACATATCTCTTGTTCATCGAAAACCACATACAAGGGTCAACCATGACATAATTCCTCAACACAAGTTTATACTTAGAAGCATATCACTTGTTGTAAAGGAAAGAAACTCAATAAAATTTCATATAACTCAAAATATCATACACCTCATGCTTCAAGAAAAGGTAATAATAATTTTGGTGATAAATGGTAACATCATCATCACTCACACACCTGTGAAGACTCTAGATTCCACACACAAAAATCCTTGATTACATGGTGTACATTATATCTTATGACATCACATGACATTCACCTAAATTCTAATTTTATAAGAACCAACACCAATTTGATATAATTATTTTAAGAGCATGGACATTTATTACACATCAATATTAGGGTAAAAGGTTAACATCTTCATATCATCATTAATAATGTCAATTAAAAAATAGTGCCTTGGCCTTGTCACTATTACACATCTCAATAAATACTTATTTGGGTGGATATAGAAGGATAAGGATATGCATGTCTGATGACAATTCCCTTCCATTCCAAATTCAATCCTATACAAGACACCATCACTTTTGACATTACACATCTAGAGGTCTATGACATCTTGTTGAGATGTCTATATTTATATGACCAAGAAACTACATCTCAATCCAAGCTACCATTTTATATTATTTTTTCACATGATCAATTATTCAACCTATTTGAGTCAACACCCATGAAAAAATTCACCTTGACCTCTACCAACCAATGTCACAAGGTTATCTTGCATGAATAAAATTTTGTGTTATTCATGGTTCACCCCAATACACCTATGTAAAAGATAAATCAAGATTTAAAAATATGTAGTACATGATCAATGCCATATCAATAGTATATTAACAAGTTACTAAATGGAAATGATGAAGTATTCATATATCCTAAAGGCCTTCTAATGTGATTTATATTAAATTACCACATTGATTTGGTCCCTAGATCCCCTCTTCTAAATAGCCTTCTATATCATAGACCAGTTTGGGAAAATTATGAAACTTGATGTCAAATATAATAGCTCCTTGATCAAGGAAAGATTAGACTTATACATTCTCCTTGAAATATTACAATATTATATAATACTATGAAGTATGGGTCATAACACCAGTGCATCAAATATTAATTTCTGAAATAATTATAATAAATAATTGGTATCCACTACCACACATTGATGATGTTCTAGACTAGCTCAAAGGTTCACAATACTTCACCAATATTGAGTTAAATTTAGGTTACCATCAAGTTTTGATCCATCCTAAATATGTCCAAAATATAGCCTTAAAGTCATGGGAAGGATTATACAAATGGTTAAGTATGTCCTTTGGCATAGCCAACACACCCACTACTTTCATGTTCTTGATGAATGCTATACTTGGGCCTTTTATAAATTTCTTCATCATCTTCTACTTGGATGAAACTCTAATATTTATAAAAAAATTTGAGGATCATGCAGAACACATCATGCATATATTATACAACTTTCATTAACATAAGTGACAGATAAACTTATCAAAGTGTATACTTGGAACTATAAAAATTCATTACCTTTTCTAGATCATTAAACACATAGGAATACCTGTAGATATAGATAAGATAAAAATAATATAGGACTAGCATAATCTACAAAATCCCATAGAAATGAGAAGTTTTATTGGACTTAAAAATTTATACCACTTTTTGGTCCTTTATTTTCTGCGCATCTCTTGGTTCCTTGGATGCTAACACACATAAAATCAAAGTTTAATTGGATTAATGCACAACATCATGATTTTAATGAACTCAAACAACACCTTTGTGTGGTTCATATACTCTCCCTTGAAATTTAATATTCATTTGAGCTTAACAATGATGTATCTAATTATGCACTTGGCATAGTACTAATGTAACATGGACATATAGTAATGTAACATTAAGAAACATTCAATGACATAGTCCAAAGGTACTCCACCTATGAAAAATAACTCTACACTATTATGCAAGTAATTAAATAATGGAATCACTATAGTTTATCTAATGAGGTATTTTTTCATTATAATCATAAGCCATTTTAATTTATTAAAAGTCAAATAAAGCTAGAAAATACATGCCACATAAAAGGATGACTCACTTTAAATAATTCCTTCTTGTGATTTAACACAAGAAATAGAAGGATACTAAGTATATATAAGGGAAAGTGAAGTTAATCTACAAATCAATCCTAGCTTAAAGAAGATAAATCAAACTAGCCCTTCAATTCTTTGATACATTTAGATAATTAGGGTCATGACCAATATGGATTTGCTAGACCTAGCTAAGTAGTCTCTTACAACACAATATCACTAGAGAGGGTTTTGAAGCCTCTAGTCAAGCAATAGCACACAATAACACTAGGTAGTTCCTATGATTTCTAACAAAGTAAAATTAAAATCTAATATAGTGTTCACCAAATCTTGTGGCACAAATGGGGGATAATCAACATAAAAGTAAACATGCAAATAATAACTCCACTTAATTCAATTTAGAGGCAATCACAAGCATAGATATATAAATACATTAATAATACAATAAATGGAAATATATCTACTAATAAAAGAGGAGCAATATTTAAGAATACTTACCTTGAAGACAATCCTATCAATCCTAAATCTCTTGCTTAGATAATGGTGCTTTGCAAGAGATTTGTGTATTTCATAAGGATAACAAAGATAGGTCAAATATAGGCTACAAGATTTATCCTATGAATACAAAAGACTTTTATCACAAGATAATATTTTTCTCTCCAAAATAAGTATATACCCTAAGTAATGACTCATCAAGTAGAATAGTAGATAAGCAGATGTGAAAATGAATGATTCTCTCTATATTTCAATTAAAATGGGGTGAAGGATGTGTCTATATATATTGGATATAACCCTAAACCCTTATAAATTTTTATCCAACATAGTCATCCAAATATACCTATTTTTTTAGGAAATAGAATAGTTATATCTCAAACTAAGTTGGTTGGGGTGACTTAGTCTCACAATGTGCTCATTTCCAATAATAGGGTTGACCCATTCAAATATGTTTGAAGTATGGTATAAAGAGGGTTTGGCTTAGGTAGGTGATATTTGAGGTGGTGAATTGCTTGGATTATCATGTACGGGAGGTGTTAAAGCTTAGGGAAATATATTGGAGGGATTTGTGTTCGTTTTAAGTGGTGGTATAGGAAACAACAATCTTTTGAATCACCAATGGTTTGCCTACCCTTTTTTTGGTGCACCCTTTAAGGCATAAACTCAAAGATATTGAGACTCAATGGGTTATTGTAAGATATAAATCATTAGTAACTGATAATGTTTAAAATATTATATCTATACATATGTTCCACTCAAATCTCATCATGTGTCATGCAGTTGCAATATAGGATGGTGATTTAAGAAAATAACACCTACACAAAATTCTAAGATAGATAATTTTTAGTATTTTAAATCATAAAATAACTAAAAGTAAATGACTAAAAATAAATAATTGAAATAAACAAGTAATATATGTGTACTTTGACTTACCTTTATTACCAAATGGTCATCTAATGTGATTGTAATTTTGATCATAGAGGGAACAAAGACGTATTTGGACATACCCTAAGGATACAAAACTTCAAAGTGTAAAAATTAAAAAAAATGTAGGAAAGTCAAGATAATTGAAATGTGTAGGCATGACATAATTGTACATTTGGTAAGCTAGGGTGATAAATTATAAGTTAGGACCAAATTACCAATACAAAACATAAAGTAAATTAGGTAACTAAAAATCCAAGGCTACTAAATGATTGAAAACAAAGAAAAAAAAGTTATTTAGGTAATAAAAGTGGAAAACTAATTCAAACCAAGGACACATGAAAATAAAAATCTAACATCAATGTGAAAGAAGTACCAATAATTACTTTAAAAAATATGGGCAAGACACATAAATTAAAATAACATTAATGAGTGAGAAGTAATAATCTAAACTCAAGAATTAATGGAAAAAGTGCACAAAAGGGAAAATAACATTGGTGAATGAAAAGTAACAATCCAAACTTACTCAATAATGGAAAAAGTATGAAAAGATAGAACACCATTGGTAAGTGAGAAGTAACAATCTAAACTCACTCAAAAATGGAAAATGTATAGATATATAGAAAAAAATGGAGTTATCCATAAAAGGAATGATAATGAAATATTTTAAAAGTAAATGAAACCAAGACAATTCTATAGAAATAAATCAATGGTGTACAAAAAATAATCCATAGTCACTCAAGCATATTTTTCTATTCTAAAGATTGATAAAACCAAAATAACATAATGCTAACATATTTTAAGATGTGAATAAGAGGGAATATAGAAGTGGGGAAACATATTTATAATTAAAATTTCATATCAAGGGGGAATGAAATGGTTTTTGGAGTAAATATAGAAAAAATCAAGGTAGAGAAACTCTTTATCAAAGTTAAAACACTAAAATTAATTTTGTCAAAACAAGAGGAATTTCAACATTAATAAATATGGTGAACATATCCTAACGACACAAATATTAGGTTATCAAATGAAGTATGGAAATTGTCCCATGAAGGCTATATTCATGAAAATTAAAATGGAACTACCTTCCCACAATGTGTTCCCTATTCCTTAGGACCCTTTAAAGATCTACCAACCAACTGCAAAGATTGGGTACTTCTATGACAAAATACGTAACATTATATATTTTTTAATTTTCCTATTCATATCTACTATCTTGTCACATTACAATGGACCTCAAATCTATCATGAGGCCAATTTTGGAGTTTGAGATTTTATTGGGGAAAAGAGATGTGCTGAATATAGATCAGTCTTTTGGTGTGATCTAAATTTTAAGATTTTTTTAAAATTTTAATCATTGCATTTTATTTATTTTATGATTTGGATTTTAACTCTTTTGGAATTTTCTATTCCTCATCCATATGGATTTAGATAAGTAAACATGAGAGGAAAAGGTTTTGAACATAAGATCTCTTACACTTGGTCACTAGAGAAAATGACCTAAAGAGAAATTTGTTCAAAGAATCCTAAAATTTCTTAAAATTAAGTGAGTAATATCAAAATGACCTATGTATGCATAAAATTAAAAAAAGTAAATTAATGATGGTGAAAATGAGATATCCATCCATGTAATAAGTGATATAATGATCAATATGCTCGTAGCTGATCACAAGGAGGTAAAATAGTTTTATGAAATGGATAGGGATATGTTATGATTTTCATGTAATTAGAGAAGCCATACTAACCTACAATGGATCTTTCAAACTTAGTAATGAAATTAGTAGTCATCAAAAAAGAGGGGTGAAGTAAATGGTCTTCCCAAAAGAGGGGGAAAGTAAATAAGGTTCAAACAATCATAAAGTTACTAAGGCAAAAAATGGCATAAAAAGATAATAATAAAAGAGATATCCAAGAACCAAAATTGAAACAACCATTGAAAGTGAAATAAACTTAAGAAACTAAAGAGGTGATAATGGTGCTAGTAAAATGTGTCTATGAAAAAGTCCTATTCCTATCCAAAATATTACAATGAACTAAAAAAATATAAATTGAACTAAAACTAAAGCAGTCGAAGCAAATAATGGTGTAATTAAAGTGAAACCAAATTAGATAAAGTTCATAATAATGAATAAACATGAGACAAATTTAACAAGTAGAATATATGCTATTGTCTATATCAAATATGAGCATGTGAAATACAAGCCTATATGTCTCAAAATTTTCTTGAAGTTGAATTTGTTTGTTATTATATAACGTATAATAAGTGTGGGAATCATAAGATTCCCCAAAGGGAATGTTTATGTAGCTATGGGATTTATAGGATGGCCCAATGTTTGAAGTGATATATTGATGGGCATCACAAGATGATATGGAGTGAGGTGAATTTAAAAAATTAAAGTGTATTACATGGGTATTTATAATGCAATGGGAGATAGGTAAATGCATTGTGCTTTTATATTTTAAGGTGGTGAAATGGAAATATGATTTTTAGGAGAGGTATGAATAGGTCTATAAGGTACATGAGGGAAAATTATTATGCAATATGGGTAAGAATTTTAACTAGGTGTTCCTTTGGTTTGTGTGACTTAAGAGATTTGGGATTGATGAATGTAAATAGCCATTTGAAGTTGTTCATATTGGGTATCCTTTTCTTATTATTTTAGGAAAAAGGATCAACTATGGTCTAGACAACATTAGTAGATGATGTGGAGGTATGAGGTAATTGTTGTTAATTATTAGGTAGGGTATGTTGATATGATTCTTTAGATTGGATTTATGATGTTTGAAGATAATAGTGATACTATTTTTTGTTAGAGTATCAAGATTTTAATGTGGACCATACAAGGAAGCAAGAAGAAATTAGTGAAGATAATGATAAACATCATAAGAATGACCTATCATATCCTACCACCAAAAAAACTTATCAAGATTGTACCAATTTGGAGGAGGTTTGGAAGGATCAAAGTTCATGGGTTTAAAGGGTGGAAATTTTTATACTCAAGGTGTTAGGTTGTGGAGCTAAAAGCTTCACCCAGATGCAAACATGGAGGTTGCTAAGTGTCACAGTCGCCGACATCAGCAGGATCACCGACATTGGTCAGGGTTTAACACAAAGAGAAACTGACATCGATAGGATCGGCCAACATCAGCCACCTCCATTTAGATAGGGACCAATGTCGGTCACCTGTGCAGTTCCAAAACTGGTTGTTGATGAATAGTCAGTTAGTTGAACGGGTTGTTTACATGTTAAAGACTACTTTGAGTCTTGAGCCACTTTTCTAATTATTATATGCATGGGATCTATATAATAGACTCATGGGCTATATTGTAAAGTTGTATAACTAAGAGAGTTCTTCCCATGGTGGAATCATAAGGGTTCTTCCAGGTATGTAAGATAAGGTTTGATCTACAGGGTGTTACAAGATCATGGTGGAGATCTACATGTGGTAAGTAAGATCAGGTTGGTCTACAAGAGTGTGTGTGTGATGGTCAAAAGTAGATCTACGAGGGAGAAAGATCAAAGGTGATAGCAACACATCAAGGAGCAAGATCAGGGGAGATCTACTTGGAATACCGACTGTGGAGCTAAAAGCTTTAACTATGCAGACATGGAGGAGGTTACTGAGTTCCAGGGATACTAGTGTCAATAGTGTAACCAATGTTAGTCATATATAGTGCAGAAGGGCAACTAGCATCGATAGGAGGTCGGTCGACATCGGTCAACTCCAAGTAGATAGGGACCGATGTCGATTGCCTGTGGCAGTTCCAAAACTATTCATTGCATGAATAGTTAGTTCGTTGAACCGAGTGTTTGCATGTAAAGGCTATTTTTGGTCTTGAGTTGCATATCTAATTATTGTAAATTAGAAGTCTAAGTTATTGTTTAGTGTGGGATCTATTTATAGACCTATTGGAATGTATTGTAATTATGAGCAAATAGAGGAAGGCAAAGAAGATCCTTCCAAGTGTAAGATCATTTAAATTGCAGGTCGATGCAAGTTCATGGAGAAGATATACATGGTAAGTAAGATCATTTGAGTTGTAGGTTGTTGCAGGTTCATGGGAGATCTACTTGAAGTACTTTGAGTACTTGTGTACTAACAGGGTTATTACTGAATGGTTGGAGGTGAACACCAATTCTATTTTTGTGTTGTGTGTTGGGACCATTTTTGGTAGGAGAGTGAACTCTTGAAGAGAATTACTATACACTTGGTGTGGGAACCCTGAAAGGTGTGGAAGAGTGTGGCATCTCTTCATTGTATTCTTTTTTGGATGAGTATTAATATAGATTGTGTTGTCTCTCATATTCTGTGTCATTTGTGAATTCTACTTACTTATTGCTTTTGGTTAATTCCACATGTTTAGTTGCTTATACAAGGTAATCATATTGTGCTCTTATTGAGGAGCAAGATCTTGACAAGTGGGGTCAGAGCTATTTGTTGTTCTTGATTCCCCATCAACTGGTATCAGAGCTTTTGGTTGGGTTACTAACAAGTGTTTCAAATATGGTTAGTGTGTGTTGATTATAGGTTACTCACAGGGGTTTCTATTTGAATGGGAGTATAACAATGGTAGAAGAAAGTAACCTATAAATGGAGAAGTTTAATGGCAAGAACTATCAATTATGGAGGATGTAGATTGAATATTATCTGTATCAAAAAGATTTGTACTTACCATTGGGTGGGGTTGCATGTAAGCCCATGGATATCAAGGATGAAGAATGGGAGGTTCTTGATCGGAAGGCTCTAGGATCTATAAGGTTGAGCCTTGCATCTTCTGTGATTTCCAACTTATATCAAGCTAAGACAATGGTAGAGTTGATGGAATCTTTGGCAAATTTATATGAAAAACCCTTAGCTTCGCATAAGGTATTTCTTATGAAGCAATTATTTAATTTGCAAATGTTAGATGGTGGATCTATACATAGTCATCTTAGTGATTTCCATGGTTTGGTAAACCAGTTAAATTTAGTCAATATTATTTTTGATGATGAAATTAAGGCTCTCTTAATCTTATGCTCATTACCTAAAAGTTGGGAGAGTTTGGTAATGCCAGTTAGTAATACTGCGTCTGCTACTAAGATCTTAAAAATGGATGATGTTGTGAGTGTAATCTTGAATGAATAAATTCATAGGAAAAGCACAAGTGAATCATCAGGGAATGATTTGAGTGTTGAAAGTAGGGAAAGGCAAAGAGAGATGATCAAGCATGGGAGATCAAGGTCAAAGATAGGCAGGAGATCTAAGTCTAGGTATGGTAGAATAACCTACTAGAAATGTGGAAAGCAAGGGCACTTAAAGAGAGATTGTTGGTTAGGTGAAGATCAGCAAGAAAGAACTGAAGAAGCAGGTGATGCAGGTATTGTTACACAGGATGCTCTGGTATGTTCTTTGGATAACTAAAATCTTGGGTTTTAGATTCTGGTGCCTCTTTCCATGCATCCCCAAATAGGGAATTTTTTCATGAGTATGTCCAGGGAGAATTTGGAGAAATTTATTTAGGGGATGGTAAGCCTTGTCAAATGGTTGGCAAAGGGAAAGTGAAGCTAAAATTGCAGATAGGGAACACATGGGTGTTAAAGGAGGTCATGCATATCCCAATCCTGAAGTGAAATTTGATTTCTATTAGAAAGTTGGGTGATGAGGGTTGCACAGTAACTCTCACAGTGAACTATTGGAAGGTTACCAAGGGTGCACTTATTGTACCAAGAGGTAAGAAAGTAGGTATGCTTTATCTATCTACTTGTATTACTGATTCTCCTTTTGGTTTATCTACTTTAGCTATAGATTCAAAGATGTGGCTTAATAGGCTTGGTCACATGAATAAGAAGGGGATGCATGTTCTTGAGTCAAAGGGTATGCTTTTAGATTTGAAAATCATGGATCGAGATTTCTGTAATCAAAAGAAGAAAGTGACATTTCTTGAGAAATCTGATGTTAGTGACAAGAATAAGAAAGCCTTAGTTTTTAAGGAGAAGATGATGGACATAGATCAACATAAGGGGATGAAGAATTTTGAGTGGAGCAAGGTTGATTTGGACAGGGTTTTGATCCAAAAGGAGCTCATGGGTAGAAGTCATCGCTCACAAGTAAAACACAGAGACCGACGTCAATTAGAAAACTGGCATCAACATCTAGACAGGGACTATCATTGGCTATGTGCAGCCTGACGTCGGTGACTCTAGATAGATAAACACCAATGTTGATTAGGGGGAACTGACATCGATGATTAGGCAGTCGCATGGAACTAATGTCAGTCGGGTGTAGACTGAGATGTGACCATCATCGATCACTAAGATGGATTTTGGGCGTACAAGCTATCAAGAAGTCTCAAGTGCCCATATGGAGGACTTAAAGGGTAAGTAAGCCTCAAATTCATCATTTCCCTTATTTACACTACTTGTTTCTCTTTGATGGTCAAGAACCAGGAAGTTATTAAAGAAGCAGAGCAGGTAGATCCAGGAAACAGTGGGAGCTTGGCATGGATAAAGGATGTGATTCCTTGGAGAAGAACTAAATGAGAGTTTTTGGGTGGAGTTGCCAGCTAGAAGAAAGCACTGAGAGATGAATGGATGTTTAGGATAAATAAGAGTGGGAATGGATACGTGAGATGGAAGGCCAGGGTATATAGTCTTGAGTAAGCCGAAAGACAATGGAGGTTTGACCATTGTGTTTCTCTTTACCAGGTTGGATAATATTAGCTACATTATCATGTTACTGTATTGTGTGCTTGTTGCAAGGTTACATATATAGGGAGTTGTTGAACTAAAGGTAAAGTTAGTTCAGAGGTGTGTCATGAGGAATCTTAGAGTAGCAATATTCTTTGGCATGAGTGTGTTCTAGAGACATGAAAGGTCACAGGTTGACTTTGTCTTTAGAGGTTGGCACGCCGATGGTTGGATAGTTCTATGAATAGTGTCTTGATTCACATAATGAGGTTAAGTACATGGTATGTACTAGACCTAAGATTTCCCAAGCAATGGGAGTTGTCAAAAATTTTGGAGCTAATATGGGAAAGAAGCACTGGAGGGTAGTTCAGTGGATTCGTAGAGGGACCAGCAGCAGGTGCACATGCTATGCAGGGTCAAGTTATTTTCTACATGGGTTTGTAGATGCAGATGTGGCAGGTGATTTGGGTGACAGGAGGTGCACCACAATATTTTTGGTGGTTGGTCTTCAAGAGTGATCTTGAAGAGGGATACAAAGCTAGGGAACAAACTAGATGGTGTATAGGTACAAGTATAGTTGCAGCTATTTAACTCCAAGTGGGAGATCGTTAGGTTGTGGAGCTAAGATCTTCAACTATGCAGACATGGAGGAGGTTGCTAAGTTCTAGGGATACCAGCATCAATAGTGTAACTGACGTTGGTCATATACAGTGCAGAAGGGCAACCGGCATTGGTAGGAGGTTGGTCGACGTCAGTCAACTCCAGGCAGACAGGGACTGACGTCGGTCACCTGTGGTGGTTCCAAAATTATTCATTGCATGAATAGTTAGTTTATTGAACTGAGTGTTTACATGTAAAGGCTATTTTTGGTCTTGAGTTGTGTGTCTAATTATTGTAAATTAGAAGTCTAAGTTATTGTTTAGTGTGGGATCTATTTATAGACCCATTGGCATGTATTTTAATTATGAGCAGTAAGATCATTTGAATTGTAGGTTCATGCAAGTTCATGGAGAAGATCTACATGGTAATTAAGATCATATGAGTTGCAAGTTGTTGTAGGTTCATGGGAGATCTACTTGAAGTACTTTGAGTACTGGCAGGGTTATTACTGACTGGTTGGAGGTGAACACCAATTCTATGTTTGAGTTGTGTGTTGGGACCATTTTTGGTAGGAGAGTGAACTATTGAAGAGAATTACTATACACTTGGTGTGGGAAGCCTGAAAGGTGTGGAAGAGTGTGGCGTCTCTTCATTGTATTCTTTTCTGGATGAGTATTAATATAGATTGTGTTATCTCTCATATTCTGTGTCATTTGTGAATTCGAGTTACTTATTGCTTCTAGTTAATTCCACATGTCTAGTTGCTTATACGAGGTAATCTTATTGTGCTCTTATTGAGGAGCAAGATCCTGACAAGTGGGATCAGAGCTGTTTGTTGTTCTTGATTCCCCATCACAAGGGAGGGTTGGTGGTGTTAAAATTGGTTGAATTGTATGAAACCTTCTAAGTTTAGGGGGATTATAAGAATTAATTTTATGAGAAAATGATTGGAAATCTTCCTTAGTAGTTGTTTGAGGTGATTCAAATTAATTCATAAGAAATTATTTCCTTTTTTCTTGGTCTAAGGATTCTTCAAAAGTTTTAGGAGAAAAGATCTAAAATTTTCATTGAAGAGGATATTTACTAGAGGTAACAAATAATTTTAAAAGAGTGTCATCATTCATATTATGGTCCACTTTATGAGCTAGAAAATTTCATCATTTGATGAAAGTGTGAGCACATTCGTTATGAAGTTTCTTGGCATCAATGAAGTGGCTAAGATAATTTTTTAGGAAGGTCATTATGTTAGAATTCCTTCACTATAGTATTGACTAAATCCTCTAGTTATGAAATGTAATGTCTAGGAAGTTGATTATACCATTCAACGAAATTACCAACAAAGGTTTTAGATAGGAGCTTGGTAGTAGTGAAGGTATTAATTTGGACCCATTCATTATGCATATTACTAAAATATTTAAGAAATAAAGTGTGATATTTAGTTACATCATATGTTATAGTTGGAGAGATTTTTCCCTTGTCTATGGATGAAATTAATGGAGATAAAGGTTCATTTTAAAGATGTCAAAGAATTTTGTTATGTAAATGGGGTTGAGGGATGATGTTCCAATTGGAATCTGTAAGAAGGGAGGATCAAAATTCTAATTTGGTTGAGACATGATGGATTGAGGTGGTTTACTAGTCATTTGTAAGATATGAGATTATATTTACATCATTCGGTAATGATTATTTATTTTCATAACATTAATTTGTTTAATTATTTGAGTGATAATTTGAGTTATATAAATGGAAGGACTTTGATTGTTAGTGGTAGGAGGTGTAATGTTAGGGTGGATAGGAGTAACATTCCCTATACTGGTAGTATGAGATGGATTATTAGGTGGAAGGTTCCCCATAATAGTAATAGTAGGAGGACTAGGATGAATAACCTCAACTATATTAAATAGTGTAGTAATTGGTCTAGGATTAGGAATACATGAATGAAGGAATTCAATAGTTTCATGTAAATTAATAATAAAGGTGATCTTCTAATATACATTTTTAATTATGTAGTGTTCTTGATCAAGTGTAAGCTAAAAAGAAGACATAATTATTAATTTAATAATTTAATGAACTGATTTGGCCACATGGTACTCAATTAGATAGATGGTATAGGGTTGAACTGATCAACAACATTCTATAAGAAGGTAATTAAAGCATAGTAGCCTATAAGAGACTAAGTTGATTGTGTTTTACATGAATAACAATAGATAAACATGTAAGAGACTAAGTCAACTGAGTCCATTGTGTTAGATAGCTAGGAAATATTTAGAATGATAAAAATTTGGATGATTGAGTAGTAATATTGTAGGAAAATGATCTAAACACACAAACAACTAGGCCAATTAAATTGATCTATATGTAACACACATCACAAACCTTATAACAACACTATATAATATAAGTTTTATAATATAAAATATAATTAGGAAACAAAAAAAAACAATACTAAAATTTAATGATAATATAACTAGTGAACATTCATATGTGTTTTACGTTAAATTATGTTTTAAAATGTGATAGGGTGTTTGTCTTTGCAAAGGAAATAAAAGTGGTAAGCTAAATATGGTTTTAGGTATGTTAAGGCTGAAAGGGATCTTTATTATTGATGGTACTAGCTTGGCATTGGGGAATACCCCCTAACTTCATAATATTATAGAGATAAGAGTGTTGGGTGATGTCATAATATATACCATCAACCATGTATTTATAGTTAGATTAAAAAAATAATTTGGCTTCCCCCTTAGTGATGAAATCCAAGTAAGTAAACCATAGGTATAATTATTTAATGTTTTTTTATATTTAGTGGTTTGAAAGTGTTTGAATAAAATAAAAAAATGTGACTAAATCAGTAAATTAAAATTCCTTAGTTAGACTATGTGTGTTACTCTAATAAAACAAGTAGAAAAAATAAATATAATTTAATTACTAGCAATGTAAATTAATTCATTTTATTTAAGAGTATAGGGTTAATTGGGTCTATTTAGTATGCAAATAGTATAAATTAGAGTCGACTTAGTTGATTCTATCTATTAAAAAAAAGGCCAAAAAGAACCATAAAAACAAGTCAACTAAGTCTCCTAGGTAATAAGCAACTAAGAAACTAAGTCAATATAATCAACTTAGTTCACTTTAGGGTTAAAATTTCATAGACTAAAAATTGTGAAAAATAGGACTAAAATGAAGAAAATAAATGACTAAGTTGGTGAGAATGAACTTGACAATTTTAATGATGTTAAATTTGGTATTTTTATATTATGTCATTTAGATGAATATTTTTAACATGTTAATAGAATTTATAGGGTAAACTAATTCTTAAAACATGTATGCAAAGAAAAAAATTGAGTCAATTGGATCGATCCAGTTACTTGTATTTGAAGATGACATGTATAGATACAAATAGTGTCGATCAAATTAACTATGTTAAACTTGAACATAAAATGCTATACCGAGTTGAAATATTTGATCTAGTGATGTAAAAATGAAATAAATGATAATGATAATGAATTAAATCATTAAATAAAACCTAAAAGGGTTAGTTCACGTCAGGTTCCCTAGAATTTATGCAAGGGAAAATGAAGTTGATTTACAAATCAATCCTAACTCAGAGAAGATAAATCAAACTATCCCTTATACTTATTGGTACATTTAGACAATTAGGGTCATGACCAATATAGATCTTGTAGACCTAGATAATGTGTTTATTACCACATAATATAAATATAGAGGGTTCCAAATCATATAGTTGAACAATACCACACAATAGCCCTAGCTAGTTCCTATGGTTTCTAACAAAGTAAAATTAAAATCTAATCTAGTGTTCACTAAAGAATTTAGCAAAAATGGGGGATAATAAACATAAAAGTAAACATTTAAATAATAACTATACTCAAGTTAATTTAGAGGCAATCATAAGCATGGAGAGATAAATACATTCATAAGCTAATACATGTAAATCTATCTACTAATAAAAGAGGATATAGAATTAGGAATACTTACCATGAAGATGTACCCATCAAACCTCAATCACTCCCTTACATAATGGTGCTTTTCAAGAGATTGTTTTGGTTCATAAGGATAAAAAATATAGGTCATATCTAGGCTACAATAATTCTCCTATGCATCCAAAATACTTTTCCAACAAGACAAGATTCTTCTCTCCAAAAGAATTATGGAACTTTAAACAATGAATCCTCAAGTAGAATGGTGGATAAGTAGCTTCAAAAATTAATGATTTTATTTATCCCTAAATGAAAATGGTGTGAAGGATGTCTTTATATATCCATATATAATGTTAAACCCTCAAGAATTTTTACCTGATATAATCAATCCAGTCGACCTAGTTATTTAGGAAATAAAGTAGTTAGGTCCTAGATTAAGTCAACTGGGCCAACTTAGTCCTATAACATAATCATTTCCTAGAATAGGGTGGGCCCATTCAAATATGTTTTTAAGATGGTATAAAGAGGTTTTGGATTATTTAGGCTCTATTTTTTGTCATGAATTACTTAGAGTAGCAAGTAAGTGAGGTGTCAAAGCTTAGGGAAACATATAGGAGGGACTTGTGTTGGTTTTAAGTGGTAGTATAAGAAATAAAAATATTGAAAGCACCAATGGTATTTCCACCACTTTATAGTTGTACCCTTTAAGGCAAACACTAAAAAATATTGAGACTTGATGGGTTACTATAAGATAGAAAGCATCAGTAACTGATAAAGTTTAGAAATATTATGTGTATACACCAAGGTAGTATATTTCCTTAATTGATTACTGATTCACATAGTCATCATCATGTTAGACATGAAAAAACATAATTTTTAAGAATGATTATCCATATACTTAGTTTATCATGACTTTATAGGCACTTACTCCAGCCTCACATAAGGAAAAAAGTGTAGGAATTATGCTTGGCTGACTAGCTTCTTTGCAAGCTCAACAATATCTATGTTACTAATGGTGAATAAAAATAATCATTAAGTGTTTGACAATAGTTATTATTAACATCCATATCCTTACTTGTTCTACTCATAATTTTTCTAACTTAAAATCTATGAGGTAACCTTAACTATATTATAAAGATTTAAAATATTATATAAACATCCATATAATAATTTCATTCATGGCTATTCATCTCATAGGATCCTATCAGACATGTAGCAACATTATCTGGTCTTTTGACACAAGTTTTACTACATGAACAAGGACACACTACAACACTATCCTCGAGTGTGGCCTCATCTCCCATGATCCAATGGTTTCTTTATTGAATTGAGATGTTACACAAAAAATCTCTTACATGTAATATCAATTTGTTTTAAAAAATTCTTCTAACTATTATTCTATAAATTCACACTAAGGACAATCATTCTACTCCCACAAGATATATCTATAGAAACATTAAAAACTAAGAAAAAGAGGGTTATTCTATCCTTTTTAAATTATGAATTGTTGTAACATTTAATATCCAATTTTGGATATTTTTTTAATATAGGTTTAGTGAATTTATTTTCAAGCATTTATACTAATGATCTAGCCTAATAATTCTTGTTTCATCACCATAGATTAGGTAATCATTTTAGGAGGGATAACTACATCATCTTGAGGCCCATTTGGGGTATGTAGGTAGTGCTCAATATTAAGGTGTTTTAAGGCTATTTTTACTATCCTTACTAGCCCATTTTATCTTCTTTATTATCTAATTACTAGCTAATATATGTGAAAAACTAGGGTTGGGTATTTCTAGGTCTTTTATGTAGTATAAAAGCACACATAGACCCAAAGTCACTGACTAGAAGCAACTTCACATGCCTAGACTGATAGATCCATAATAAAATCATGTAAGATGTAACCAAAGTAGTCATACATGGCCAAAATTCACCCCTTTCTACCTCTCATGGACTTGTCCCAATAAATTTGGATCATTACTTTTAATATAGATTTGTCTACATGTCAATTTAACATATTTTTCACTCACAAAAAGTTCAAATAGTCATATCTATCACTATTTGAGGGAATCTATCTAACCTTATATTAATTTACTATATTTAGTAAATTACTAATTTTAAAAAATTCTATATATTATTATATTTTCTTATCAAATCAACATATATCAATATTTTCATTTCAATAGTTTTTTTCAAATTAAATTTAATTCATCTTAAATTAAAAAGGGTTAAACACTCCGGTGAGTCCACATTTCTATTTTGAACACTACTTGTTATTTTTAATATATTTTTGGGATAGGGTTTATTTCAAATTATGTAAATTCTTGACACTAAAATAAATTAGCCTTTAACCTTGGATAAAATATGACACAAAATGATTCAATCTCTTTTACCTTGGATTATATATGACATCGAAAATATTGTCTTGTCACATTTTATCATTTTGACACCTAATATCTTTCCTTCAACCGTATGTTAAAATTTGATTGATTTGTGAATAAAAAAATCTTTATCCTTTATTTTCTCTTTATTTTTTCTTTGCCTTTGTTTGTTTTATAAACTATGTTCTACAAGTTTTAAAACTACTTAGTGACTATCATGAAGGTCTATATGGTGTTATATTTATAGAGATCATGGCATTATGGGTTTACCCTAATAATCATAGCCATAGTAAAACACTAAACATGGATTTTAATTTCTAGGTGACTCATAATATATCAGACATGCCTAGGGTCCCTTGCTTACACCAATAGTAAAGCTATTTTATCCTTCTTATTTTTGGTACACCTAAGAGGAGTGTATCACCTAGGGAGGTTAATATCAACTCACCCTCATAATGATGTTAGTGGGATATAAAAATGGTTTTACCTTTGTATATAGTTTTTTGAAACATTGGGCATACACTAATTAATGAATAAGAAAGTATATCTGAGAGCCTAAAAATAATTAAAACCCTTTCATAGATCACCCTCATTCATTGATTTTTATTGTATTGTATTCATAGACATTAAAATTACTTGATTCATTACACTTCATGACTTTAATGCATAGTTCTAGATTAAGTGGTATTTTTGTCTAGATTATAAAAATTCCTTTGGTTTCATAAATAATGGTAACTCAATATGTTTTCTCTTAAAATGTAACTATAAAAATTTATTGGGATCATACTATAGATGAATTTTATATTTAAAATGATAATTAAAGTAATTAAGAGGACTATTATAATGAAAAAGAAACCCATATTGATCCCAATGAGCTTAATGGAGTAGACTGAGATCAAGAAATAAAAATAATTATTTGGATTCTATCAAATTATTCAAGAAAAATCTAATAATATGAATCAAGTCATTATTCTTATTATAATATAAAAATCTAAGCATCAATATTAATTGGCCACAAATATGCCACAAGGATTCTCTTTTTAGGTTATAAATTCCCCCTTTTCCAATATTTCTAATTCTACCATTGATTTTATCCTAATTTCTACATATAAAGGACCGTCCCTTGGTTTGGGAGAACCACCTAATTTTCAAAATTTATCCATGCCTCTACCTACTCACTCTGATTACACTCCTATTAAATCTCACAAGACTAATTTAGACCATACCATTATTGCATTATAAACCAATTTGGATCATACTAAATAATATATTTCCTATATTAGCCCCTTTATGGGCTCATGTTCTTTGTTACACGTACCCACTACTAGATGGTTTTTTAGACCCTAAACTTCATCTCTATGAAGGTAAAGGTGATCATGAACAACATTTGCATGCCTTTCATGCAATATTTCTAGATTATGTGGATAATGATAAATTGTTTACAAATTTTTTTTAAGTGTAAAATAATATGTTATTTTATGGTTCTATGATCTACCTTATAATCTAAAAAGGATTTTAATACTTTTGAAAATCAATATTTGACACACTTTTCTATCAATATTGGGGAAAAATTATCATATGCTCAAACTATAAAGTTCAAACAAGGATCTAATGAGACAAGTAATGAATATGTACTAAGGTACAATACTATGATTGCTAAAATGAAAAATAAAATGGTTAATAATGATCTTCAAAATATTTTTTCAAAAATTTTACTCTCTCCTCTTCAATAGTTCATCATGTCTAATAAGTTCAAATCTTTTAAAGAACTATGTCATATCCCCAAAGATCATGAAGTTAATTAGATTAATTTTAACAAGCTCAAGTAGGCTTCAAAATTTCCTTCTACTTCTAATATCAAGATTCAAATAAAGTCTAATTATAGTATAAAACCAATTAAATTAAATAATGAAGTAAAAGTTATAGTTAATGTTATATCACAACTACCTCAAAACCTTTAGTTATAAGTTATACCAAGGAGGAAATTTTCACAATCACCATCACCTCCTCATGTCATGTTAAAAAATATCCTATAATGAAATGTAATCAATATTCCTCCATAAATAGATACAAACATGTCTAGACATAAATATATAAATTATGATTTAAATACATATTGTGACTACCATGGTATGTTCTGGGAATTCTACAAATAGATGTTTCAAGTTTAATCACCAAATTCAAGATATCATTAGTGAGTATATCATAGATATTGGTACACATATATAATAATCTAATCCATAAGAAAATGATAATGCAAAGCTTAAAATGTACAAATATTATTTTTAAAATCATGAAACAACAAAAAAAACTAGTTTTCAAGGTAATTATTCATACAATCTTCATTCTTATCCATCCAAATACATGAATCTAATTGATATAATTATTGGTAATATTAAAATTAAACAAAAATTATGTCCTATTATCAAATTTTATGATAATGACACATATATACATGCACTTTTTATTAGAGCATATGTTAACTAACAATCCATCCATAGTGTTATGATAGATAATGGATGAAGTGAAAATGCATGTACCATAACACTCACTCATTCTCTTGGTTATAAAAAACTTGATTTACAAGATACTTGTAGAGTTTCAAAAGTATTTGATGGGCATACATAAGATACTCTTAGACACATAATGATTCCTTTACAAGTAGTACCTCTCATAGTGTCTTCTCCATTTATAATTTACCATGTATAGGGGTATTTGATATGCTAATAAGACAAACTTATATATAAAATCATATAAAAATATAATCTACATTGAATACATGTCTTAAATACATCCATGATAATTAGGTGGTCAATATTTAAGGAGTACAATATGAATATTCTTTAGATCAAATGGTCTTTAATTTTTCTATGGAATAATTACCTGGTATAATTTTTGAGTGAAATGGTAATGATATTATCTATAAAACCCTTAAATATCATGATCTAAATATTACACAACATAAAACTAACAAAAAAACTATTATGGAATACATTTCTCCATCCTCTTATGAGCATGATACAATTTCACATGAGCATACTTAGTTTTCTTCATAGAAAATGGTACATATTTCTAAGTATAAAGTGTCAAATACAAAGAGGCCTCCATATCCTAAGGAAAAATACGTAAATTTATATGTTTTTACACATTCTTCTCCTATACATGAGAATATAGGTTCATAAGAACATATAAGTGGTGATTCAGAGGGTTATACTACAACATGTGGCTCCTATTGAGATTAAAGGGCATATACAATTGTCACTTATTCATAACAAGAAGTCATTCCTTCCTATAAAAACATTGGATATATATATATATATATATATATATATATATATATATATATATATATCCAATGTTTTTATAGGAAGGAATGGCTTCTTGTTATGAATAAGTGACAATTGTATATGCCCTTTAATCTCAATAGGAGCCACATGTTGTAGTATAACCCTCTGAATCACCACTTATATGTTCATATATATATATATATATATATATATATATATATATATATATATTCATGTTCTTGATGAGATCCATGGTTTGAAAACATTTCCTTCTTCCTCTCAACACACTAGTTGGGTTATGTCTCTCAATAATTTAATTGAATTTTATTTTTACATAGATTCCTTACCTTTTTGATACATTATTATATACCTTATCCAAGTGTTCTTATACACATTGGTTCTAATTTTCACTTTGGGTACTTAGACTCTTTATTTTTATACTGATTTGAATAATCTAAAACACCAATATCAAAGTCACACCACTTGAATAATATTGCATATATTACACCGCATGGTACTTACACAATTTCATATTGATACTTATACATGGACACATTTAACTTATTGCCCATTTTTTATGATCATGTACATTACTACATATTATATCTAAATTACATTGATATGACTCAAAGTTACATATACATCTGGAGTGCATTATTTTCCTTCCTATAGACACTCCATTTTAATCACCTTACATGTTAAAATGGAACTACTTAACACAAATTATACAAAAATTGGTCTAATATCATATGTTAATCATAAATTCTTATATGCATCCAATCTAAAAATTTGAATTCACCTTATGGCATCCTTAATTATGGAATTGATTGTACTAGATCATCAAATCATCACACTAGTCATATTTATAGTCATCACTAGTCATTTCCCCCTCTCTGGTCAATTAATCATTCCCTCTTATCATAATGAAATCTTCCAAATTCATATCACATTTTTATTAATTAAATTATTATTTTGATTATTTTAATTATTAGTGTCTCTAATTATAATTCCATGGATTTGGATATAATTTCATTTTAATTACTCATTCTCCCATTTTCCACCTCATTTAAAGATCATCTCCCATTTAAAAAGAATCTCATGATGCCATGGCATATCCTTTTATGACCCCACCTTCATTCTCCACCATTAATTTTGGAGCAATGTTAAGGGTTAATATTTCATATTTTAAGATATTTTTAGGATCATTATAAACCCTCCATATTTCATGCAAGATGGAGGGCTCACATTTCCTCTCCTTGAATATTATTAAGGGCATTCTCCACCCTCAATATTGCATGCAAGATGGAGTGCTCATATTTCTTCATTTGGATATATTTTGAGGGTAAATTATCCACCATCCATGTTGAATTAAGTATTGAGGGCTCACATTTATTAATTCTGCCTATAAATAAATGGTCACACCTCTTTATATTACATGCTCAAGATTTATAAGAAGCCTTTCTAGTTCTTAGAGAACCTTGTGAATAAAATATAATTATAAAATATTCCTCAAGTTCTCAAAGGAATATTATCCACTCTTTATATATGAAATTTAAAAATACCATTTGAAATGAAAATTTGAGACAAACTTCACTTACATTAGACAAGGTGAATAATTCACAAAGGAAGGTATACTTTACATGCTTTTTGTCTTCATATTTTATTTTATTTCATTATTGCATTTAGTTCATGAGGTCTTCAACTTGAGGCTCTTATTTCATTTATTTTATTTTTATATTTTAATTAATTATGTAAGAACTAAACTATTTACTCTTATGGATACATATGTCATGCCTAGAAGGAGCCCCACAACCCAAACTCTCTTTTGAGTTTTTACTTCCATTTTTATTTGCTAAAAAAATGACTTTTTAGCTAAATTATGATAATTCATCTTTTGATTTGGTGGAATAAAAAGATTTAATGTCTATTCATCATTTTTATTCATTGATAAATTAATTATTTGTGTGATTATGTGATCCTCTCACATATATGATCTACCCTTGGAAATGGTGACCTAAAAAGTGAAGGTGATCACTTGCTTTATTCCATAATATTTTCCTTTATTTTCTTCACTTTCCCTTAGTAGGATTCATCTAAATAAAAATGGCAACAACTTCACTTTTATTTATGGATTTTTGCAGTGGATTTCATTTCCTTATCACAAGTCATTAGGGTATGGTGATTAGGAAATCATTGCCCAACATTTGTACCAACCCCATTAATCTATAAAGGTATATAAACTGAGGCTATTTTTAGTTACTCTTTAGATAAAATTTCCCTCAAAGCTTGAATTATATGGTATCACTTCACCAATTAAAAATGAAGTGGTTTTCAAATCAAAATAACCTCATGAAAATAGCCCATTAAGTCTTAACATCTAATTGATAGATTTTTTATGCCCACATACTACAAGGTATATTGAGACAATGTAGTAAGCCCACCAAAACTATAGAATAAGACCTTTTAATAATGAAACATTCATCAAAGTAGGGTTATAAAGGAAACAACACCTGAAGTTTTATTTCACATATGAACATTTTGAGTTAAGGGTGGGATTAAAACACCACCAATAACTACATTAATTACTTAAATAAACTTAAACATTATAATCCTCTCTCAAGATGGGTACATCAAAGGAATAATTGAATGTGGAGTAATCACATGTCAGTCACTAAATTAAGGTTGTGAGATTGAATATTGGTGTCTTCATTTTTGTTTTAACAAAAATTCATATATTAAAACATAGTCTACATACACCTTTGTAAAGAAGCATTGCTCTTCCCAAATTAGAAGTCAAATTTTTTTATCTTCTAGATCTCATGTAAAAATTTATCTAAACACATACCACTCTCATATAAAATCATACCATTATGATACCTATTTATAATTTTAACCAATGTAATCAAATTCTAATTTTCTAATTTTAAACCAAATTTATAAATCTAATTCAAATCAGGCTAACTATTCAAATCTAGTCTAGTTAATTATTTTGAAGTCAACTCTATTTTGAAGTCAACTCTATTTTGAAGTCAACTTCATTCGAGTCCAAAATTTTATTCTCTTTTTCAAATCATGTTTAAAGATATATTTTAAATCAAGTCCAAAACCAAGATCTAACACTTAATCCATACACACTTACACAAAGAGGCATTACTCTGCCTAATGTTTGGGCCAAAAATCACTCCATTATATATGCTTTATCAATATTTATCCAAATACACACCATTATTGTCTAAATAATGTTGTTATGCTACTTTTTTTGATTTATTTCTAATATAATTTAATTCCAAATTCCAAAAATACTAAAACATGTCAAAAAACACATCTTAAACATCATAAAAAATAATACATGATCCTAAAAATTAGAAATGGCCAAAATCTCTAAAAAAATATAAAACCACAAAATCCAAATACATTTTTCTTATCCTAAATATAGTAAAAATCCTTAATCCAATAAATTTAGAGATAAAACATTGTTGGGATGTGTCCTTCTAAAATTAACCCTATTTAGGGTGAATCAAATCAATTTTCTAATCTAACTTCACATCTTTCTCCCTATTTGGGGTAATTTAATATCACATCTTAATCCATGATGTTGTATCCCAACTTCTTGCCCTTGCATGTGTCCTTGCTTTTGGGATCCATTAAATTATAATTTTACTTAATCTTGCATATGTGAATTTTGCTTTGATTAAATGATAAGATTTATATATGTTGCTTTTGTTTTTAAGTTTATGTGTGTTTACATTTTTGTTTATTTATTTCCTTTTATTTGTGTTGCCTTGAATCAATCCATTGTGCTAACAAGGCTATCAACATGGTGTCCCTTGTGATGCACTTGTACTTGAGTCCATCTATTGGCATACACCAATATAATCATGATTTTTATTATTGGTACATTATTGTCAATTATTTATCAGATTGGGGGTCATTCCTTATGCACATTATGGATAAAACATCATGGTGTTCTATATTATGATGTATATTATTATCTAAAAAATAAAAAATAAAGTACCAAAGGTATTAGATTAGTAATGTCATAGTGGTAGTATATCCGCTTACACAAACATCTATTACCTAATCATTTTGGTAATCTTTTACTACATCACATTATCCCATTTTACATGATCCAATTAAAATACTTGAACATTTTGCCTACATATATGTTTATCTAGATGTGCATATCCATATAATCATGTAAAATAGAGTCATGTACATTGACCAACCATTATTATTATAATAATCTAGTCCATTATTAAACATATTATCTCCTAATTTATGGGATAATTACATCGACCTTAGGTCTTCTTAGACTATATTATTAGTGATCATTACCAACTAGTTTCTACAGTCAATTCAACCACCCCTATTTTATTCTTATTAACATCCATATTCTTCCATTTTGATTGTTAGACCCTAAAATTTGACTAAGAATTTTGGGAGTGTCATGGAACAAGTATGGTTCATAATAATCATGGTTTGGAAGGAACATAACTTGAAATTTATACAACTATAAAAGACCATGGTGTAAGAGATCATGGTACAAGAAGACCCAGTCATAAGGGAGGCATAGTAAATATAGAACCTAAGAGTGAAGGGATCATAATATCAACAAAGAGGTTGAAGGAATTGAGAAATGGTTAAGGATAAATTCTTAAGGATAAAATATATTTCAATCATGAATGAGTTCAAAATTGGCCCACATGAGGATAAACACTTAGTAGTGAGGATCCATCACCAAATTGGAATATATGGGTACAAGGGCCTTGATCCTTAGTAAAAATGTATATGACTACCATAACTCTTGATTCACTAGAAGTGTCATAACTATTGTAACTTGGTCATGGATAAACATGTATAAATACCCCTGTTTAGAGCATTATGAGGTTATTGATCATTATTGCATAATGATTGGTTATTAGTGAATAGCATAATCATGGAAATAATATTAATCTTGATATTTTACTCCCATTATAACTAATTTGTATCATTGTGTTTCACTAGACATATGTTATGTAACTATGAATTTAATATGGAAATAATGAATATAATATATGTTATCTAATTATGAGTATTGTGGACTCTAAATATCATGGATATGGTTATCTTAATAATGTTTATTCATTTAACTAAACCTACTCCCATAATTGTGTATTTATTTTTCTATTTAGTTATAAAATATGGTAAATGTTCATGCACCAATATATGATAAGTCCACTTTCATGCAACAAAACCCAAGGGAATTGGTTTCTTGTTATGTGCTTTGGGTGAGTGTGTAAGAACACATTCTTGTGTGAAATTCTAATGCACCAACTTATTGGGAATTAATTAATACATCACATGCCCATGGAAAGATATAGATAGAAAAATTACCCAATATTTTGGTTCCATTAACCTATATTGCTTATTGCATAATGATGGAAAATGATTGAGTGATCATCTCTCAAAAACACTAAATGATGGCTTACCATTGTTAAACATAATTTTTCAATTTCATTTTGAGAATCAAGAGTTTTTGTACATGTTTGGGTTGAAAAAAATATCTATAGTTCTTTGTATGAAAATTTCTTTATAATTTTTTGTTCATTTATACATTCAGATCATAACTTATACTCAAGACCAGTTAATAAATCTTAGGAGGAAGACCACATGGATAAAAGAGAATTAGATAGCTTTATCAAACTTTAGAGCACCATGGATGAGAGCTATTTATGTTTGGTTGAGAGGGTTTCTAAATAGATACATCTTATAGTACATTGTATTAACATATTCTTATCTAGAAGAAGATTAGTTTTAGTTTTCTTATAAACCATGTGGCTAGTATCTCAAGCATTTACCATTGGAGGTGAATAAGTTATTTATTGAATATGGAATTAAAGTTTTACCCATGTAAGGATAAATTATCCCTTTCATGATCAACATAATATCTTGGGAATGTATGGGTATTTGTGAAATATTGTTTATTTGAAATGGTAGCCAGTCAGTAGGAATTATAAAAGTACAAATATGATGAAGCTCGATGAAGTATTATAGGTAGAAGTGATATAGGATGTGGATGAGATGACTCAAAAAGTGGTTTAGGGTATTTAGGGAAGCAAAAGAGCACAAGGAATCTCCAAATTTCAAAATGCAACCAATGACATCTCTAGTGAATGAGAGAGAAACAAGCCAAGTAGTGGAGATTGAAGAATCCAAATTGAATCAACCCATTTCCCCAACCATAGTGTCATCTCATGCTTGTGAGATAGACAAACTAATTACACATATTTGGGTTAAAAATAAAATATAATCATAAACTAACATTATAATAGAACCTTTTTTTGAGAAATTTGCAAACACTAGTATATTGACTCTCTCATTTCTATTACAAGATATATTTTTATCCCATCTTGGTATGCCTGCTAGACCTAGTATAAGTAGTGGGAAAATTATTATCCTAAATATAGTAAATCAATGTACCTAATTTACTAACATATAAAGTATTTATATTGTATTTGGAGGTGAATGAGGTGGATTAGGTGGTGGTTTATCTATTGGAGTAGGAGGCAACACAGGAGGAAGTGGTGGACATCCCCCAAAGAATAGGATGACTTGGAAGTTCTCAACAACCACATTTGAAAGCACTTCAGCCACCTAATATATATTAAGAAATGATTATTCATTTTATATAATACTGAGGTGTGAATATAACTATTGAACATGTTCACAAATGTGAACTTATTTGGAAAACATGAGGCATAACCTCCTCTGAGTGAAAATCTACACAATTTGAAACCACACTCTTAAACTGAGCACATAAATGGTATAATAAATATGATCCAAAATAATCATAAGTTGATTATGACCATCTTAAAATATAATTCCTATAGGAATTTTATATTTTTGAGTTTAAGCAATAAAGCATCATTGTGATGCCATATATAAAATAAGATATAAGTGAAAGCATGTGTGATTATTATGCATGATTCAAGACACTCCTATCTAAGATTTCATTAAATATTAATGATATTAAATAGGCTCAATGATCTATTGGACCTATATTGCTTCCATTTAGATGAACATTGTCGTAGATAACTTTTACCATCCCATATGAGGCCTTAGAAGCTGCCCTATACACCAAAGTTATTAGAAGCATTGATATGGGAATCAACCCTTTTATAGAGGCTCAAATCATGGAAATGGCACCCCAATTATAAAATATGACTAAAAACATTGCTCATGATACTTTTAGTGACCTATGGTGTACTAATTGTGATTCTAAAGGCCATACAAGAAATAATTGTCCTTGCAAAACTATACACATTGTACTAAAGAAATCATGTGAGATATACAAATATGAACATGATGTTCAATTTTATCCCTTCTTGAAATGGGCCATGTATTGAAAAGTTTCCAACTAATATAATATATTCAATACATATACCCATGACACTAATAGTTGTAATTTCATTAGCAATATTCATGAGGCATATGTATGTGGTATGTATCAGGATTTTGTTTCCAATAATAAAGATAAAGGTGTTTATTTTGGGAAAGTATGAGGTTGAGGATAAGTATTGGAAATTTTCCACCATAAACATGCTTCAAATGTGGTTCTCTAGATCACTACCAAAGAGACTACTTGGTTTATTCAACATGGGTTTTTTATAAAAATGAGAATTATTTAGAGGAATAACCTAATTTATACATGTCCATCACAAAATAAAGGAATTATAAGGGTAACAATATGATATATATTGATAATCCACACTATAAACTATGTCCTATCACTCTAATAGCTCAACACGTTAAAATTACAATGCATTGTGGTGAATAAACCTAGTCTACATCTACTCCACCTATTAAAAATGTACAATGCAAAGAGCCTCATGTAATTAGGTATCCTAATGATTAGAAAATGAAATAACTTTTCCAAGATAATATAAATTTGGTAAGGGAATTACAAGGTGATATTCAATTTTTTAAAGACAAGTTGCTTAATGTGCTGAGATGTAGAAGACCATAACTCCTCAAAATGTAGTGCTCAATGACTACTAAGAGCTTTTAAAATGCCTATTAGATGAGGATATTATACCCCTATTATGTAATTATATTAATCAAGAAACACCAAATCCTATTTAGGATCATCAATTAAATCATGTTATATGATAATATACTTTAGTTACTCCTAGGCTACAAGAGGACAAAGACATATTGGTGAATGTTTCCATCAATGGATAGGTGATCTAGGACATTCTAATCGACACTAGTGGTGAGGTAAATATCATAACAAAGTATGCATGGTGAAACAAGTCTATCTTAGCCTTACAACCTTTACCTCATGTATTTTTCAGGCCAACAAGACCCGTACTCTGCTGATTGGTATTCTAAAAAATGCCACTATATATATCATCAAGGTTCCTTTCAAAGACAACTTTTAAGTACTATAATTGGTTGAGATTGATGACTTCCAAACTCTATTGTTTGATCCTTGGTGTTATGATAAAAACATCAATTTAATATTTAAGAAGAGATATATCATCTTTGAAACAACTTATCAACACATCATCATCCCCTTGGAACAAGCACATGGACCTCCATATGTTGAACCTATTAACACTAATGAGGATATTATTCATATATACAATATCATAGCTCAAGGTAGTGAATTTCATGATCCCACTCCCAATGGCATCATATAATAGATGGATACATATTCCCTCTCTCATATTATAAGTAATGCATATGATTATTGGGCATAAGTGACTATGAATTTATTGAGAGAGTGTGTAATGTCATTGGTATTCATGAATAAACTCAATTCAAATATAATAGGAACCATAGGTTTGTTCATATTATTACTAGGTAAGTCATGCATGTACCAATTGTGGATATGCCACTTAAAAGGCTAGATAAATTTCTATAGTACTTGGTGAAAATGGAAGTTTATGAATTCATCTAGCACTTAGAGATCTTCAATGACTCCAATGTCGATCACATATAATCACTTATTCATATTATTTATGTCACATAGGCAAGGTGGTGGTGAACTCATCAAGAGCATCTCCTTCATTGGGACCATGTAAATTCTACCTTATATCATCAATATCATAATGAAAACCACATACAAAGCATAATAATATACAATGGTATTTGATCACTATAACCTCACCTAAAGGCATGTGAGATGATATGGTTGGATGAAGAATCTTTATTATTAGAATATTTATGGTTTGATGCATTTTATGGCACTTTTCTCATCTAGGATAGAGCTTGCTAGGTTCATGAGGAACACCATCTAAGTAATTTTTTTTTACACTTGATTAAGGAAAATATAGTTTTGACATTATCTTATTCATCTCCAAGATGAATTTACACCTTACACTACAAAAAATGTACCAAGTAGTCATCAATGACACTAGTCCCATTAAAGACTAGATATGAAGTATACATGGTATACCAAAAGAAGAATTAACCACTTTCAATGAGCCTAGTGAAAACACATCTTATTCCACACCAAAACCTGTAATAAAACATGAACTTCAAAGTGAAATTTGAAAAGGTAAGTAAAAGGTTGTGTTCCAAGTTGATGAGGGTGTAGGATTTGCTACACCTAACCGATCAACCAACCATTTGTATATACACACAGAGTATGGCACTATAACTATTTGTGACATAATTCTAGATACATAATACCCATACTTGGAACTATTTCAAACCATACAATGAAACATTAGAATGGAAGATGCACCAAAGATGGCTACTTTCAGTAATTACTGGTATAATACTAAAATTTCCAAAGTGTTCAAGCTATTAAAGGAATATCAAGATGTCTTCCCCAAAACTTATTATGAGATGAAGGGTATTCACTCATCTTTGAGAAAAATGCATATCAAACTAGTTGAAGGCTCTTTCCCAATTAGAAAATGTCCTTATCAAATAAATCCAAATTTTCATGCATAAGTTAAAGAAGAAATTAATAGTATGTTGAGCATAGGAGTTATGACTCCTATCAATGAGTTTGATGGGTCATACCTATGGTGATCAATAAAAAGGATGGAAATATCAAGATTTTTTAGATTACAAGTTACTCAAATTAGTTTGCAATATTGATCCTTTGTGGACACCATTTACCAAATAAATCCTCAAAGGTGTCATTAGGTGTGAAATTTATACTTTCATAGATGGTTTCTCTAGATAACATCAAGTCCAAATCACAAAGGAGGATAGGTACAAGACCACATTTTATAAATAATGGGGGTGTTTTACAAATACTATCATGCCATTCAAGTTAAGTAATTCTATCAATGCATTTTATTGAATAGCTACTGAGTCCTTTAAGGAGTTTATCCATAAGTTCCTTCAGGTTTATTTGGATGATTGGATAGTATATGTTTTGGTGAAATACCACTTTTCCAATAAATGGATTATGATTGAACATTTTAAGATGGTTCAAATTTCACTTAACTTGAAAAAGTGTATTTTTACTACTTTGTTAAACATTTTCCTTGGTTACATTATATGCTGGTATGGACTTATAGTGGACCTCTCTAAGATTGTTGCCATCCTCCATCTACTAGTGCCAGTTACCCAATAATTTTGCCTTTTTAGGTCATATTAGGTGCTATAATAAATTTGTCTGGGGATATGTGAGGATTAAAATGCCTCTATAGGATCGCATAAAACATAATGACCATTTTATTTAGACCCACTCATATTAATAAGATTTTATAGCCCTAAAAGATAAACTTATCATTATACTAATTCTCTAGTTCCCCAAATGGAATAAGCCATTCCATGTCTATGTATATACTTTCAACATGGTATTTGATGTGATACTTGCTTATATTGGTGAGATAAATCTTGATCAACCTATTTATTTTAAAATTAGATAGCTTACTTTGGTTGAAAGGAATTATATGACCATAGAGCATGAGGCACTCTCTATGGTTTATGCTCTTCAAAAATTTTGATAATATATATTGTCCACCCATTTTATTTTCTTCATAGAACATAAAAAATTGAAGTATCTAGTTAAGAAAACTATTTTTCATGGTCACATTTATTACTAGATCATGTTATTCTAAGAATTCCAATTTTCTATCATGTTAAATCTTGGTAAGGATAATTATGGTATGAACTATCTCTCAATAATTTATTCTAGTAAAACATCATCCACCATCAAATATGACCTACCTGATGTTCAATTATTTCATGTCTCACACATTATTGAGGAGTTTGAGGACAAAAAAACCTTTTGGACTACTAGAATAACTCCAACTCATTTAAACATGTTGGATAAGAAGCAACTAGCCATTCACACTACTCCTTTCGATCTCATCAGAGAATACCTATATAAGCTTGACCAAGATGAATTCCTTTTATAATAAATCATGAAACACAAGATCCCTAATGTTCTACACAAATTACATGAAGGTATTAATAAATGATACTATGTTAGAGAGGATATTATGTGTAAAGTTATATTAGTCAACTTATGGTGGCCTACACTTTTTCAAGATGCAAAGCTTTATGCCCATCAATGTGACATTTTATAGTATGTAGGTAATCCAAATCAATGATATACAATTCCACTACATATTATTCTATCATAGGAACCTTTTGAGAAATGGGACATTAACTTTGTTGGCCCTATATAACCCAATAGTATGACATACTAGTTAATATTATGTTATCATGACAACTTATTATCTCACCTGCTAGGCTAAATCTGTGCCAACCTAGGATTATACTATGGATACTACAACACTATTCATCTGGGAACATATTATTACAAGGTTTAGTTTTGCATTTAGTTTTACTAGTGACTATGGTGCTCACTCCCTCAATGAGACTATTTGAGTATTGTTATTTTAATTCATAATTTCTCATCACAAGACCACACCATATCATCCCCATAAAAATTACACTATTAAGGCATTCAAAAAAATCTTGGGCACAATCCTAACAAATATATGTAATATTGTATGCATTGATTGGGATGATCAGGTATCTATAGTTCTTTGGTCCTATTAGATAACTTACAAGTGCCTCAATAAAAATACATAATTAAACCTAGTGTATGGCACTAATCTAGTTCCTCGAGTAGATTTCTTAGTTCCCTCTCTTTTCGTTATGGGTGTTGGATGATTAGATGATAAACAATCAATGAAAGTGAAACTAGATGCCTTAATATAATTGGATGAAGCTCATTTTTTTGTTAGAGTCAAGATGTAGAGAAATGTAAATATAAGGCATGGATTTATCACCACCTCATTCATAATAATTTTACACCTAGAATGCAAGCCTTAATCTATGACTCCAAGTTTGTGCACCACTATGGGAAGCTTCATGCTCATTGGGATGGTCCCTTTATTGTTCATAGTATTCATTCTATACATACATATATCTTGAAAATTATTAGATGGATAATTTATTCCTAGTCATTACAATATTTATCATTTATGGTTATATTTTTATACTTAAGTCTTTATTCATTAAATAAATAAGGCATATGCCATTAGTTTAGGATTTTTTTTTTAATAAAGCATTGCCTAGTTGCACAACCTTTTTTTAATTTTGTAATCATTTTAATCTTGATATTTATGTACTTATGAAGCACCACAAATCATAATTAGTATGTGGTAAGGGGTGTTACACACAAGTGCTAGGTTATGGTTTATAGAGATACATGTGGATGTAGAGGCTCACAAGAAAAGGCATATAAGGATAAAGGATGCACAAGATGTGGCACATAACCTTAACCTAACCTAGGTAAATAATGATTCTCACCGTTGGTGTGAATATTATCTTGGTATGAATATTCAAATTCTCCTATATTAGTCATGCACTTTGAGGAAAGTGTGGGATAGGACATGTTATTAATGTAAGGAGGTAGTGCTGATGAAAAATGTGATAACATCACATCATGATAATACCATTGATTGTATTTATTATGTGAATTGATGGCAAAAGAGATGGGCTAGTAAATGCAAGCTACCCCTTAAAACCTATGAAAATATAAGTGGTTCATTTCACATTTTACCATTAATATAATTCTAAAATTTTAGAGCCAAAGAAAGAACAAACAAACTCAAGGTGATTCTATTCAAGTGCATACTACTATGTTTTTAGTTGTTTCTTCATCATTGAGGTGTGTTTGAGCTAAAATTAATATCCAAAGCTATCTAAATTGAAATAATGTGAGGGATTTATTGAGTTTCAAATTGTAGAGGTTAGCATTTACCATTAATGGGAATCTAATTAGGAGAGTTGAAGCACCTAAATCAATGAAAATGTATTCATTTAGGAATATTGGACAATTTCACCTAAACCTTTAGGCTACACAAAGGGTGATGTCACCTACAAAAAAGGCCCAATAAATTGAACCACTACCTATCAATTGATAAGAAGAATAACTAAGTATTGGTGTGGAAAAAATTCTAATTAGGGAGGAAACATTAAAAAAACAAGATGAGCATGCCTAAGGTGAAGGAATATGGATGACATGCCAAACCAAGAATAAATCTCAAGTGTATCTACCTCTACCCTTGATGATCAATGAAATGTAGTACCCAGATATGGTTTTATGCATAGAAAACTACGTATCAAATGTGCCCAATTTCATTATATTTTATTATAACAATTAAAAACCTATAAATGAGGTTGAAACACAAAATGGTTACAAACTCAAGCACCAAAACACTAAGAGTGAATTGGTCTGCAACTTGAGGATATTCAACGCTTTAGATTATGCTTAATTTTTTTAGCTATTCAACCTCACCTACTTTGTAAAACCCATAGAGGTAGTTAAATTTATACTTTCACATGTGCATTAGGATTATATCTACTTTGTTGCTAACAAAATTAAAATCATGGTTGAAAGAATCAGTATGGTGTTAGGGTTGTAATGCTCTAATGAAGACCTTGAATTTGATTTAGAGGATTGGTAGAAATATAAAAAATATCCATGATGCTATAATACCAAAAATAAGGCCATGCTAGGTATATAAATAACCTATAAAATCTTTCCCTATGAATGTCTATCACACTATCATGACAAAAGCTGGTGGTGGTGATAGATGGAAGGAGGTTGATATGGCCCACCTATATGTTTATCACCAAGTGATGGAGGGAATAAAGTATAATTGGGAAATGTGTATTACTAATAAAATTATATTTGATATATAAAAGTCTCACTAGATGCACAACCATAGGTTCTCTTGGGGCATGTTGATATTGCTAATGGTGTTAGATTAAACTAGTGTACCTGATTACACCTTTGGAGATTGAATTGGATATACCTACAAAAAAGTGTGCTCTATGAAGTGGTATAAGGCATTTACCTTATTTGGTTATATTACCCTAACATATAAGCTTAAAATTACTCATGGTATGATGGAATGAAAAAATCCTTTCGAAATAAATGGAGTGTTCCAAAGGACTTACCTACATAGGTTGGAAACCAGACCAGTTTTGTTGTCAAACAACACTACTCTCTATTTCACATTAGGATGGTCCCATCTAGAGAGCTATCTACTCAGTTGAAACTACCTTATGATTTCATGGTGTGGTACTTTATTAACTCTATCAACCACATATATAGTGTGCATTTGATAATAACTAAAGTATAAAAAATTGACTTGGAGACTCACACTCTCCACAAGATGTATGGATACCTTAGAAAGAAACCATATAGATAAAATAATGAGTTAGACATAACCAATAAGTTTAATCAAACCTTGGTTGGGAACTTAATCCATACTCTCTTTTATATGATGAAACCTAAGAAGAAATCTTTAGGGAACATAAAATGTGAAAAAGCGAAGCCTCCCCTAATGCTACCACTAGATAGGAAGCAAAAGCATACCAGGCATGATGCTAGCACAAGTTCTCATATATAACCTCTAAAAAGGTAAATTAATACACAAGAACAACCCAAAATGGCTTCTCTATTAAATAGGGCTTCTCCTATTATGGATAATGTTTACATGGGAAATTTACAAGGTGGTAAATTAGAATTTACTATGTGTAATTTACCATATGGTAAAATCGTAAATAACATTTGCCATGGTGATATACATATATAAGTTATATTATATTATTGTTCTTAAGATCTATTGTTATTTTTTATAACAATATATCAAAATAGGTGTGTGCTTAGTTATAGAAATTTTAGAGGTTTTATAGGTGAGAGATTATTGGAGTTGTTATAGGATATTATTCCTATAGATATGCATGTAATGTTTAGAATGTATTAATCAGAGAATTCAGTGTGAAACAATTAATATATTTATTTTGAATTAAATTTCCCTATGTAAGTTTGGATTGTTTTTTTTCATGAGATTAATCTTAGTTAAAGCTCTTCAAATACCCATCATTGGTATTAGAGGTAGGTTTAGCTATGGGACTATGAGAGCATATAAAGGGGAATTAGTGCAATGCTTTGTCCTTGTGTATGGATTTTTTTAATGTGAGAAATTTTTAAGTATTTTAGATTAATTTTCTTTTGTGTCATTTTTTTATTTCATGCACAAAATCTATACACATCATGGTTCTCCCATAAAAGTGAAAATGAATATCATTAAAATCAATTAAGCTTACTTTTCTTAGCTATACTAATTTATAATCATGGACATAGAGGAATTTTATTAACTATAGTACTCTAGACAAATTCATGACCCCAAGGAGGAAATAAAACATTTTATTTATATATAAATATATATTATGATTTTTAATCCTACATACATATTTTTTTGACATGATATCATTAAAAAAGAGTTGAAATGTGGTATTCATGTAGCTAGTTATAATCTTATCCTTTGGCATCACCCATCATTCTATCCTACAATGGTTAACTGGGTAATTAGCCTTTGTGTTGCAGTTAAAACGTGACTATAACATTTAGACAATCTCTATTTTCACAAACTACACTCCCAATCTAAAAATATCCATGACAAAGCTTATCAAAATCTAATGTTCATAAAGACAACTCAAGTAAAAATCATTCTTCCTCTAATTGTTCATCATGATTGGTCTATCTCACCATTTAACTTCCGTAGATATACATGTTGATATGTTATTGACTTTGCATGCATCACCGCATGACTGTCAGACATCCTTAACAATAAAGCTTTCATTTGAATCCTCAGTTACCCTACTTTGTTGGAGCTTTCAAAGTAATAGAGCATCAAACCATATTCCTAGTCATTGATGCCTATTAGGACTAGGTCAAAATTCAATTCATGGTTAATGTTTTTGAGTCAAATAAATTCTTATCATTTAGTCTTTATTTTATGATATTTATATAGGTTAGTAATAGGTCATTTAGGTTTAGGTCTACAAACATTGAGTTATATTCTACCCCTTTCTTATAGGTATAATTTTATATGAGAATTTTTATTTTTGTATTATTTGTTACATTGTTAAACAAGACAAAGTATTTTTGTCAAAAAGTTGTAAAAAAGAATATAAATTTCCTTATAGGTACATTTTTTCTTGTACGTGACATCCAAGTTACTAATGAGCTTTAACTATTAATCAACTAAGTAAGTAGCCATTTGCTAGAGGAAGGAGGAAAATGGAGGCAAGAGGATCCTCACACCTCTTATTCATCACTAATGATGAGATTGTTGATATGCTATGGTGGCACATTTGTGTGGTATGTATTTCATTTTTAGTTGCATGGTGTGTTTATTTTTTGGAGATGTTCACATTATGGGAGGGAACATAGATCAATGTTTCATTTTCCATTTAGAACCAAACTAGATAAATTAAAATAACATTACCAATGGTAGTGGTAGTATTATTTGTTATGTGATATTGAGTGGCATGATCATACACAATAGCTATAAGTAAGAAGTTGATTTCTTACAAGGTCAATTGTGACATTTAGTGTAGGTTTTCTTTTAATTCTAGTTTGGTGTGGAGAAGATGTAAATAAAATATTGGTGTTTTAACTCCTAATATAAAACATTATAGAGTGTGTTTCTATGTTTATTTTAATACCCATAGATTTAGAAAGGGTTAGTGGTAGATCTAAAAAACCATATATGTAAAAAGTTAGATAAAATTTTACTAGTGTAGCAGTCCTCTGACTGTCTTCCCTCTTTATGAAGATGATCCTTTAGTGGAATGTTGAGGGTATTATTTTCATCAAGTAAATGTGGGATGCATTCCTTTGCATATATTTGGTCATGTGAGTTAAGATATTCATCTAGTTATAATTTTACATGCCTTTCTTTGATCTAGATTATAAGGCAAGCATGTTCAACACATTATAGTAGAAGAAGGAGCTACATTGTACCATGTCAACATTAGGGGGTGAATGTTATGGATAATGTTTACATGGGAAATTTATAGGGTGGTAAATTAGAATTTAATGTGTGTAAGTTACCATATGGTAACATGGTAAATAACATTTACCATGGTGATATTCATATATAGGTTAGATTATATTATTGCTCTCAAGACATATTGTTATTTTTTATAACAATATATCATAATAGGTATGTGCTTAGTTATATGTGTTTCATAAGTTTTATAGGTGAGATAATATCAAAGTTGATATAGGACATTATTCCTATATATATGTATATAATGTTAGAATTGTATTAATCAGAGAATTCAGTGTGGAATAAATAATATATTTGTGTTGAATTAAAATTCCCTGTGTAAGTTCATATTTATTATTCTATGCATAATATTAATTTGAGTTAAATATATTCAAATACACATCATCTCCATCAAAAATATATCCAACAAGTCAATGGAAGGCTTAACATAAATAATACAAACTATTCCTTTGGAACAAGAAATAGAAGAGCCTAGGGAAAGTAATAGTAAGGAGATATAATAGTTACCAAGAAGGACCTTAAGTCAACCTTAGATCAAAAAGAGATTGACTCAAATAATAAACTCTCCCTAGTTCAAGAGGAAGATCCCACCCTTGAGGACATATAGTTGGAGATTGAATATGTACTTGGTGAAGAGAGGGATGGATCTGAAGTAGAATAAATGAATGGATTTGACATCAACACCACTTCCCTAGAGTAGGAAATAGATTTTGAGATACTTGAGTGGGATCCCATAAAATGGAAATAGCCAGTTGAAACAATGGTCCAACCACAAAGGTCTAATTTAGCCACCAACCTACATGTTAAATACCAGATAGACATCCTTCTCAAGATCTATATTTATATTCCCATTTTTATGTTAAAGATGCTTCTATTCACACTCAATGTGAGATGTCATTTTTTATTGACATGTACAATGAAAACCACCATTTTGATATGCCTTATAATATCCTTGTATTAGATTCACAAGTAGTAGTGTTTTCCACACCCCTTTGGGTTGATCCTCATAATTTTCTCCTTTACAAGATAACATGACACTATTAAAAATAGCCTTTGAAGTATCAAAACAAACTGTGCTTCAATAATTTGATGCACAAAGTGCTAAATAGAAGCATGTTAAGGTGGTGGAAATGTTTGATAAATAATTCACTACCAGCACTAAACTCAAAGAGGAAGTAATTGAGTTGAAGCACCAGATAGAGGTCAAGATAGCAACCAAGGCCAAAACATTGAATATTTGTAAGGATATTATGATCAAAGACACAATGATAGCATATTTATTCCATTTAATGGGTGAGGATATTGAAAATATAGATACTTTTGTGGACCTCCTATTGAAAAAATGCAAGGAGTAGCTTGTGCTAAGAGACGAAATAATGTGGGAAGATAAATAATTTTTTGAAGTAGTGGGAGTGTATAGACACACCTTGAGCATAGTATGGGAAGTAATTCTCATCCTAGATGGTATTTTTTATAATTTGAGTGACCTATAAAAAATTTAGAAGCTTATATCCAAGTAGAAGATCTATAGTGTTAGCAATTGGCTAATGCATCCCTATTAAAAGAAGACCACACTAAGTGTGTGAAGAAATTTAAGGATGTTAAAACTATGAAAGAAATTGTAAGTTGACATTGACATCAAATAAATTATAACTTTGTGGAACTCTAAGTATAGGTTGTGGCTAAGGTCATTGCACTTGAGGATGTTTAAAAGGATGCTTCCACAACCCTTGAATGATTGGTCAATATGGAAAATGAGTGTCAAAACCAACCTAAAGAGACCAAAAAGTTAAAATTGGTAATTAAAGAAATAAACTAAACGTTTTTGACACCATGCCAAATTTGGAAGGTGTCAAAAAGTAGATCAAATACGTTGGTCCTAATTTTTTTGTTAAATCTAAAACTAGTGCTTAGTCTGGGATAAACTAAGAATGTAGTGCGGGGTGATGTTGGATTACAAATTTTGGATGAATATTTTGGTATTATAATGATAAAACCATGTCATAAAACAATCATGGCATGGAGGGAACATGACACAAAAGTTATACAACTACACAAGATCATGGTACAAGAGATCATGATGCAAGAACACCCAGTCATAAGTGAGGCATAATAAATAGAGAACCCAAGAGTGAAGGGATCAGAATATCAAAAAAATACTTGGGGAGTGTGAAGGAATTGTGAAATGGTTAAGGAAAAAATATGAAGGATGTAATAGACTTTAATAATGCATGAGTTCAACACCATCTCACATGAGGATAGACACTTGACAATGAGGATCCAGTATGAAATAGGAATGTAGGGGTACAAGGGTATAGGTCCTTACAAAAATAATGTAGATATTGCCATGACTCTCAATTCATTGGATATCATTGTTTAGTCACTATAAGTGTCATGACTATTGTAGAAACTTGGTCAGGGAGAAACAAGTATAAATACCCCTATTTAAAGCACTATAAGGTTTTTGATCATTGTTGCATAATTATTGATTATTGGTGAATAGAGTAATCATGAAAATCATTACAATCTTGATTTTTACTCTAGTTATTGCTATTTTTTATCACTAAATTATGCTAGACATATTTTATGTAATTTATGGATTTAATAGGAAATAATGAATAGAATATATGTTATCTGAATATGAGAAATGTGGACTCTAAATATCATTACTATGGTTATCTTAATCATGTTTTTTCATTTAAATAAACCTAAACCCGTATTTACATATTTATTTTTCTATTTAGTCGTTTAATAAGGTAAATGTTTGAGCACTAATATATGAAAAATCCACTTCCACACAATAAAACATAGGGGAATTAGTTTCTTATTACGTGCTTCAGGTGAGCACATAAGAACACATTCTTGTGTGAAATTCCAAGATGCCAACTTGTTAGGAACTAGTTAATTTAGCATGTGCCTATGGAAAGTTATATATATATATATATATATATATATAACCCAACACTTATCATATCATTCTTAAATCATTATATTATTTTTTCATTCCCCATTCTCTTGTCACTTATTGAGCATTCATGTGTGCCCAATTTTTTGTAGATTCTTTCAAAAGTCATTATAGCATTAACACACATTTGTGTCAAATTATTCAATTTAGTCATTCATATCATCTTTAACCTATTAAAAAATTTAAGTCCTTTATCTAATTAGTCAATTCATCCTATTTGGGTCTCATGAATTATCCACCCTATTTGGGTTGTATCATCATTCCAAGCTTGTAATTTTCACCCTATTTGGGGAAAATCAAGTGTGTAGATTCCTATTTAGTGTATATATTCCTAAGAATGTAACATTAAACCTATTTGGTTAAATTAAAAGTGTTTCACATGTTTAGGTATGTTTCCTTCCAAATTTTACCATACTTGGGGAAATTTAATTCTTCATCATAAAAAATCAAGCCACACAGGCAGTAGCTCAAGTGGTGTAATCTTATCCATGGGTTGATATTCTCCTCTATTTTATATTATTCATATCTTTTTAGATATCCCATCCACATCCTTCATCCCCACATTCCATATCAAATGGGTATAATCCCTAACTAATTTCATTAAAATCACATCTTATATTTCCATTTGATCTCCCACACTTGTTTGTTGGAAATGATGAAATTATAGAATCCATTATTTCATAATATGATTTTACATATACCTTTTTTGTCTTCTCATTATTTGATAATAAGTTACTTCTTCTATGTGTCATAAGGCCTTCTCAAATAGGGTCAAAATGTAGACACTCCATTTTAATCACCTTACATGTCAAAAATTTAAAATGGAATGACTTCCTTCAAATTGTACAAAATTTGGTCTAATATCATTTGTTCATTTTAAATTCATTTGTGAATCTAATATATAGGTTCTAATTTTCCTTTGCACATACTAAATTAGGTCAATTCATCATACATGATCATCAAATCATCACTTTGGTAATACTTATAGTCATCAATTATCATTTCCCTCTATCTAGTCAATTAATCATTCCATCTTATCATAATTAAATCTTATAACTTCATATCAAATTTTTATTAATTAAATTATTCTTTTCATTAGTTTAATTAATCTTGTCTCTAACTATAATTCCATGAATTTAGAATTATAATTTAATTTCAACACTTATTCTCTCATTCTCCACCTCATTCATAGATCATCTCCCCTTCCAAAAGAATCTTAGGATGACATGACATATCCTTTTATAACCCTAACATCAATATTGAAATAAAATTGCAATGGATTACTCTCCATATTTCATCTTAGGATCAAGATGAAGTACTCATATTTCATATTTTAAGATATTTTGAGGATCATTATAAACCCTCCATATTCCATGCAAAATAGAGGGAACAATTTCTTATCCTTGAGATATTTTAAATTTCATTCTCTACCCAAAATTTTAAGGTAATATGGAGGGATCAAATTCATTCATTATACCTATAAATAATGGACACCCCTCTTCATATTACATACTAAAGATTTATAGTGAATCCCTTACAATTATCAAAGCTACTTTGTGCATCAACTCTACTTATTATTGACTATTCCCCAAGTTACCAAAATTATATTCTCAAATATTACATTATCAAAGAACATTTGATACCATAATCCAAGACATACTCCACTTACATTTGACAAGGTGAAGAATCCACAAAGGAAGGTATACTTTACATTATTTTTATCTTCATATTTGGTTTACTTTCATCCTTGAATTTGGATCATGAGGTCCTATGATTAATTTTGATGTCCTATTTCATTTATTTTGATATTTTTGATACTAAAGGAAACACTAACCTTTTTTACTCCTATTGATACACTTCCCTATTATCATGCTATGCTTTCTCACCTTGTTGAGAATTGTTTGGATCCCTCCTACTTCCTTTATTTTCAAAACCTTTATTATTGTCATATATTTTATCATTATTATATTTTAAAAATTTCAAAAAAAAATACTTTCAAAAATTTAATATCAAAACCTAAAGAATTTTCAAATGTTATTTACTTATTTCTTTTCATATGTTGTTTATTACATGGTAAGTGAATAACATATTCCATATTTCAATACATAGTGTTTCTCATGGGGTACTTGAGTGTGATATAGGATATAATTTCACATGATAATTTTATGTTAGGATTCCATTATTACCCAATAACCTTTGCTAAGTTAGGGGCATCTCTTCATTCTCTACAAACACTTTTACATGTTGTTTCTATCATAACATCTTTTCCATGTTGGGATACATATCATACAAAAAAATATTACACACTCATACTTTTAGAGTATATTAAATTAAGTATGCTAATTTATACCAATGATATTCATAATATGATTGACCTATACTAGTTCACTTGTTACATTCTTTGATTTACATTTTTATTTTATTACACGTTAAGGTATACATGTGCTTGATTGTTGTGTTTGAGCCTTTGCCTTATATGTTTAAATGATTGGTTTTATGTCAAAATTATGTCATTTTCATGTAGTCCTTAACCTTGTGTGTTATGAAACATTTCACATGTCCCTTTCATGTAGCCTTTTAGGCCATTTCCATGACATATTTTTCAATTACATTACATTATATAACAATACTTATGTGTTTTTTTATTGCTACTATGATTCCATTATTTATATCATACATTCTCTCTATTTAATATGGTTCGATGATTCTTATTATGCATCACTTATATGCTATTTTTATATTCTAGTGCCATGATGTATACCACACATGAATTTATTCTATGGTTCAATGTAATATATTTATAACACATGCTTTATATGAAAATTCTATGATATATTTCATATTATGTTGTAATCATTTTAAAATATTTAAAACACTAAATATTTCACACATGATTTATTTTGAGATAAAATACTTTCATGATTCATTTCTCATCTCAAAATTGGTAATTACAATGGGCCTTCTTAGAACATTCAAGCCTCACGAGAAAAAAATTAAAGTCATGGTAACATAGTTTTCAAAATGACAACATGATTCAAAAAATTTAGATTATGGGGGAATGTGGAATGAATTTGAACTCACTCTTATAATTTAAAATTATAATTTTCAATTATTTTTTAAAAAATTAAAGGTTTTAAAAGTGGTGAATGTTTAAAATTTTCAAAATAACTAGTTCAAGATAACATTTCATTATAGTAAATATATAGGGGGAATGAAATTCATTCATGTTCGTGTTCATGTTCATGTTCACACTATGTAATTTTACAAATTATCAAGTTTCAAGTTTAAAATTTGAAAATATAATATAGATCCATTATTAATAGTGTGATTCATCTTAGTTATAAGTTTTATATGTTAAAGTCTAGTGACACTCAACGTCTATGGTTTCAATTTTTCAAATGTAGTGGGCCATAGTTCATGGTTTCATCAAATTTAATTATAGGGTACTATATACATTGATATTTGAATCATCAAATATTTCCAACTCAATAGCATTAAATGGTTTTCAAAACATAATACTTGATCACCCTTAATTCACCATAGTTAAATACCTTTCCAAATGTCCCAACAAGGGGGTATATGTATTTCATGATGTCTAGGTCATATGGAAATTATATTACAGACATTCCTCTCTCTCTCTCTCTCTCTCTCTCTCTCTCTCTCTCTCTCTCTCTCTCTCTCTCTCTCTCTCTCTCTCTCTCTCTCTCTCTCTCTCTCTCTCTCTCTCTCTCTCTCTCTCTCTCTCTCTCTCTCTCTCTCTCTCTCTCTCTCTCTCTCTCTCTCTCTCTCTCTCTCTCTCTCTCTCTCTCTCTCTCTTCAATTTTTGAATAGAAAATTTTCTATTTTAAATTACAAAATATGATAAAAAATTACTATCAATGGCACTATTATAGGTTCTTACATTAAGGCATTTTTCACAATCAAACTTCACATCCAAAGATAAAGTGTGTATATATAATTAGGTTTGAATCTATATAAAAATGTTAATTTCACTTCATGAATTTCTATATTAAAATAGGGGAAAATATATACACAAAATTAATCATTAATTATTTGAAAATAGTTATTCTTGACATCCTTACTCTTACTTGGTATACTCACCATTTTGACAACTTGAAAATTATGAGATAACCCTCTCTATATTACAAACATTAAAAAAATCATATATACATCACTATTTCAATTGTATTCATCCCTATTCATCTCATAATATCCTATTAGACATATCCTAATAGTCTCTGGTCTTTTGGGAACAATCCACACTAGTTGGATAGGGATGCATTACAACCTATCCCCTAGTTCAACATTGTCTCTCTTGCTCAAATAATCACCTCATGTGAAATATTTCAATTCAATTAGATAAATTATTCTAAATATTATCCTATAAAATCACATCAAGGCCATTCATTATACCCCCATGGGATATATTTATAAAAATCACTACACATAACAAAATGTCATTATTCTCTCTTGTTTCAGTTCTATATGTTCTAATAGTTAATAGACAAGTCTGTGAATATTTTTTTATTATAGGTTAAGTGCGTCTATTATCAAACATTTGTAGTGATCATCTTTCCTAATAATTTTATTTTAATCACCATGGATCACACAATAACTTTAGGATGGAAAATAACATTAGATTAAGATCCATTTAGGTATGTTTCTAACACTTAGGTATAAGGGTTTTCTAAGGCCAACCTAGTTATCCTTACTAACCCATTTTTATCCTTACTTTATCTAATTTATATATAGTGCATGTGCATAATTAGGGTTTGATATTGTCATGACTTATACATGATATATTAACACAAAAATACCCATAGTCACTCATGAAAAGTATTCACACATGCCCATATGGATAGATTCATAATACAACCATATAGGATGTAGCCATAGTAGCATGACAAGACTATAGTTCACCCCTATTCACCTCCTGCATACTTATCCTAAAAACTATGAATCACTATTTTTGATATAAATGTTTTTGTAATTAGATTTAACATAGTTCACACTCATAAAAAGTTTATACAGTCATATCTATCATTATTTTAAGGGACAATATCTAATCCTAACTTAATTTACTATTTTGAATATTTTTTTTACTATATAAAAGATTGTAGATTAATTTATTTTAATATCAAATAAGTATATATAAATATTTCCATTTCAATAGATTAACTCAAAATAAATTTAAGTCGTATTAAATTAAAAATGGTTAAATAAAGGTGCACTAACATAAGACAAAAATACATTTTAACATGACAAAGACTAGACATATTACAGTCACACTTATACTGGTCTCACAAGTGTATTGATGTGGAGTGCCACATCACTTATTGTATTCCTTTCTGAATTGACAAGACAAAAAACATGAAGCTAGGATTTTACACACCTCTATCAATTTCTTCCAAGCCATGGGAATCTATAAGCATGGATTTAATAATTTATTTATCTCTATTGAAACTTGAACTCATTATATTAGATAGGTTTTCTAATATGGATATCATGGTCACTTGAAAAAAGGACAAAATTAAGTTGGAAATGCACAAGAATTTTAAAACCATGTTTGGGTTGATTTTGGACTCCCAAAATTCATCATAATGATCAAGATTCACACTTTGGGAGTCATTTTTTACAATCACTATGGGACTTGATCAGAATGAAGTTAGACTAGTAAAAAATATTTCATCTATAATTGGATAGACAAACTAAAGATTTCAATTATATACTTATTCATATGATACAATTATAAAATTGTGTACATGCTCACTTGTGATGATAATATATTTTGCATTGAGCATGCCTAAAATAGAGCCTTACATAGTACTATGAGACAATTCCATTCTATATATGTCTTGGGTTTCATATTTTGGTTCTTATAGACATATCCCAATGTGTACTAGTTATAACTCAATCACACACACAAGAATGGGAAGTTGAAAAAGAAAGGATTATTTTATGCCACATACAATATTCTCATTAGTAAGTTTAATAGATCATTTCTCACACCTAATAAAATTTCAATGCACCCCATGATACACATTTCACATATCATGCATTCTAAATATATGAAAAATTTTAGTTACACATTCAAAAGGATCACTTAAAAGGTCCACAAAGGAAAGTTGTGCTCAAAGCACTTAGACGAAAGCATAAAAAAATACTCTAACATGTTACAATATTATTACACCATTATATATGCAGTTGGAAATAATACATTCATTATGGATAATGCATTATGAGAATGAACGTAGTATTAAATTTTTAACTTCACCATTACATTACTACACTATTGATCTAGAAGTGACACAACATAATTTTGATCTTGACAATAAAGAATTATACCCAATAGATAAGGATAATATCATTGAAGTGGATGAAACACACACCTGACATGGCATATATTAGATTTTAAAAGTGGTTAAATTGGGGTATTATTCTAATCAATATAAGTGGTACAACTTTCATCAAATTCACATTTAGTTCTCTTAGTTACAAAATGATATAATAGAGACCATTTCTCTTCAATAAAGGATGAATGATCCACACACAACTTCTACAAAAAACACATTTTCCCTTTGCCTTCCTTGGACACACTCACACTTATTATACACTCCTCTATTATGAATTTATTATTAGCAACATGCACCTATCTTATGATTAGTCATAGACCTAATCACCTAATTCATACCAAGTCACATCTTGCACACTCCCTTTTTTCCAAGATTAATTGTAATCCCATGCACCTCATAAGCACCTATTTATAGACTCACTTACCTACATTTAGTTTAGTTATTACAAATCCACGTGTCAGTCTAATTTGACCATGTTTGTCACTAAGTGGTATTTATTAGCCTAAAATACATTAGTTACTAGTTGGAGAATTAGTCACCACATACCTGGGAGCTTAACTTTTACCCAAAAATGAATATTAAGCATCTTATAACTATCTTATTTATAACTAACATAAGTTGTAATTGTCTATTTTATTCTTATTGTATAAGTATATAACATATAAATTCATCCAAATTTTGATTCCTTACATAGTTGTAATAATATATAGCCTGTCTATGTATCTACTATGTCATACATATATTGTATCATATTGTACCCTTTCCCTATTCATTAATATTGAATAAAAGTTGCATTTCTAAAAGTATAATACTTTTACTCCATTGAATATGTGTTTATTTTTTTATTTAAATATTATAGTTAAATTAACTCTACAAGCATGTGTGTTATCCTTAATACATATTTGTACTTCATTTGCCTAATCCTAGTCTCCCATAGTGAGAATAAATCCCATGGGATGATCACAAAGGAAAATGTGGTTGCCACCAGTCAGCCTATTAATATAGCTAATTCAAAATTATTGGAAAATCCTATTTTTTTCCTATTGTAGAAACCATAACTATATCTATTTTTTTTTTCTATTTTCAGGATATTTACCTAGGGATATGATATATCAATGTTTATGTGTTGATGTAGATGTCAACATGTGGTACACATCCACCTTAGTTAGTTATGTGAATCCAATATATTAGGATAAATGAGTAACTTTTGGAATTAGTGCATTGGATAATGGTCAACCAACATTGCGATTTGGAGGTTACTCATACATTGTTAGTTATATATTATTATATATAAAGTATGTGTTCCCCTTGAAGAGACATTATGGATTTATTCCTTCCTAAAGGATATTCTAGGATGTTTCCCTACCATAAGGTTGATTATTCTATCACTAAATATATTGAGAATTTGGGCATATTATCCAACCTAAATATTTTGTCTTATGTTGATCTACATTATATTATACATTTATATAATTATTATAAGTGTGGATTATAACATGTGGTATCAAAGCTTTGATTTGGGAAATTTGTGTGGGGCAAAACCATAGGTTTATGGAATCATTAATATCTTGAAATTGGTTTTGAATTTTTACATAATTTTTTATTGGAGATCAATAATATTATAAGGAAGTTATGGTTAAAAAATTGAGGTTTTGTGATTATTTTGGAAGGAGTTATTGATATTTTAGTGTTTGTGCTCATATCATCATATCGTTTGAAAAATAAGGAATTCTTATGTGAAACTTTTACTAATGTTATATCATCATATATAAAATCTATAAATAACCTTTTAGATATTTTTTAAATGTTTAGAGTAAGATTTTGCAATTTTATAATTTTGCATAGATTTGACCTATAGGCCTAAATTTTTGAATTTTTTTCACAATTAAATTATTGAAATTTCAATATCATAAGGGGAAGTTACAGTCAAAATTTAGGATAATTTTTATTAGTTTTGCATGAGTTATGTAAAATTTAAGGTTTTTTCATTGACTCTAGTTTTGTTTTTCTCTCTTCTAACTCAAGGGTCAAATAGATTACAAACAATGGGAAAATATTAGGAGTGTTAAAAAAATTCAAAAGATTTTGTAAAAGTATGTTGTGGAAAAATATTGACATGTGGGGAAAGAAGAGACTAATAATAGTAACCAAGAAGAGAGTATAGATGAAGAAGAAGAATATGAAATAGAGGATGAACATAATTATGATGAAGAGGGAGTTAAAAAGGATTTAGGAGAAGAGGTTCATGATCATGATGTGGAAAAAGGGGAATAATATATTTTTGATGATGGAAATAAAGAAGAACATGTAGATGCTTTTGAAGAAGAATAAATATATAATAATGATGATGATGAAGAGGATACAAATCATGTATAAGGAGATGTAAAGGATCTCAAAGAAAAGGAATAAATATTGGATGATAAGGGTTCAAATAATTTGGATCCATATAAATTAGAGTCAATTTTTCAAATTCATGGATGCATTAAAAAGAATAAGGCCATTGCATTCACAAACCCTACTAGTAAGTATAACTTCATCAACATGGATGTGGCCCAACATATATAGGTTCAATCATAGAATATCAAGGAGGCTCAAGTAGATGGTAAGAATATTCAATTTTTTGAATATTTGAATCTCACTGTGGATAAATATGTTTTGCATTTAGATTTTTATGCTTTATATATGGATGGTGTGGATATAGTTCTTAGATATCCATTGTTAATAAATTTAGGAACAATCAATATAAATGTTCATGAAGTTATAGTACATTAAAAATAATGTGACTTAAAAGATATCATAGTTGGAAAGACACCAAAAAAATCAAGATATAGCATGAGGATGATATTGAAACAAGTGTAAAAGATCATGTGGAAGAATCACAATGGAATTTTTAAACAAGATTGGAGAGAGAACTTCTACCAAGATCACATATGGATGGTTAGATGATCAAGATTGGAGATAAGTGTGTAATGATTTGAATCACACTTATTATTTAATTTTTTCTTATATTTACGGGACAAAACATTTAACAAAGAGAAGGAATGACATATGCCTATGGATATGATATATTAATTTATATAGGTTGATTTATATGCCAACATGTGCCACACATAACCTTTAGTTAGTTATATGGTCTAATATATTAAGATGAGTTCATTGGGGAATGGTTAGCATAAATTTGGATTATGATGTTACCCATCCATTTTTACTTATATATAGTTCTATATAAAGGAGGTCAACATCATTTTAAAGTAATAAGTTAATCATTTAGACTTATATTGTAAGAGGATATTGGAGTTTTTCCCCTCAAAGAGACATTATGGAGTTATAATCTCTTCGACAGGACAACCTCCAATGTCCTCTTACAATATAAATATAAATTCTTACCTAATTCCTTTCAAATTATATTCACCTCCTTTATATATAACTCTATATAACTAACAATGGATGGGTAACCTCCTAATCCCAATTTAGGTCGGCCATTACCCAATGCACTAATTCCATAAGTTACTCATTTATCCTAATATATTGGACCCATATAACTAAATAATGGGATATCTATCACATGTCAGCATATTCATCAACCCATATACATTAATATATCATATTCTTAGGTACATAGTAATGTTCAATAAATCCCAAGCCCTATTGACCAATATTATCAACTGCTAGAAGGGGAGAAGTGATGCCTTAGGCATGTTTGGCCAAACCTTGACATGAAAATCTAACTTTTGTAGATAGTTATGACCAAATTTATACCATATTTAATGTTCATTTTGGAAAGGTATACTTTCTTGATTTATTTGTGCTTGTTGTATTGTTCCTTGTTCTGATTGTGTTTTTTGAACCTTGTGATGTTCTAAGTTATGCTTCGATAACCATTTTTATATTGTTTATGAATTTGACCCTTTTTAAATTATTATATGTGCCATTTTATGTTGTGTGGATAAATTTTCATGATGTGATTCATCTATATCCATTATCTATTGTTTTTTTAATTTTCAATGCTAAGCATGAATCTATGTGGTTCTCATGCATTTTATGATATGAACAAAAATATCTAGATTTCCTCATTGGGTGTAGAAGAGGTAGGTTGATCAACTTATATTTAATTACATACCATAATATCTCAATTTAACTCTTATCTCACCTTTTAATTCCTTTTTAATCACTATTTTTATATGTACTTTGATATGTTTTGTGATTTAGATATGTAATATTGTTTGCCACAAATTGACTAGATGAAGATGCATATACATGATTTAAACTATTTAGCCCTAGAGGCATTTGTATTGTAAATTAATTTTCCAATGCTATAATAATTTCATATAATAGTTGATTTTAATTGTGTAAATCTATAATTATCTTGTTCATGTTGATAGTTTGATCATATAGAGTTTTATAAGTGCAAACCTTAACTATTTCTATTTGAACATGTATGCACACACCTTGTAGGGAAGAGGTGTGAATATGATGAGTATGGATATTAGTGAAATTTGTATAGGATTCATCATATAATAGAGGAATGATATAATGGACTTATTTGGAGGGAAAGTATTTATTACCCTCATGAAGATGAGGTGGAGAAGGAGATTCTTTCCTGTGTATAAGATATGACATTGAAACTTGAAATATAATTATTGGCTTATGTGATAAATCCTCTATGTGGACGGGTTTGATTTTTAATGGAATTACACATAGGGGAAAGATAACATGATATGAAATATGATATATATTTCAATTGATGTAAATCATCATCTATACATGCGTTTATGCCTTCTCTAAGTTAATTCCAAATTAGAGGGAATAACCATGTAAATGAAAGTATGAGACTTTGAAACAAAAAGTGATTAGTCTCTTCTATTATTATTATCATGATTATATGAAATACAAATTAGAATATATATGCAATAAAATATGATATTTTATAATTAAAATCTAAGTATAAATAGAAAAGGATACAAACCCTAACATGTCTAGGGTTGGGTTTTTTTAAACCTATGGTTTCTTTTCAAAAATTTAAATTTTATGTTAAAAAAATAAAAAAACCTCATATGACATTGATTTAATTAGTTAAGTTTTATAAAATATTAGAAAAAAAAAGTAGGTAGCCCTAAATAATTGGAAAAAAATTATATTAATTCAAGCTATGATTTGATGAAATATTTGAATTAAGATGGTTTCATCAAATGATTTAACCTTTTATGGTTTTACACATGTAAATCCTAAGCAAATTAAATGGCTGAAATGTCTAAATCGGTCAAATAATATGCAATAATTAAGAACTAACTTATATATTTTGACCTTCTTTAGCTTTCTAAAAATATTAATAAATAATAATAAATATATAGTTATATGAAAATTGATTGTCATAGATGATCTAGGTTCTAAAAATTAAGTTCTAGCCAATTTTGAGTGTTGTCAATAACATTTTAGAATCTATGTGCTCACTAGATAGTAGCACCCCATATGGACATTATCACCATGTTAATAGAGTGTCCTCAAAGTGGTATTATTATCTCATTTGTGTGATAATTCATATTTTTTGGTATCACCTACACCTATGTATTTAGGTCATGTTCCTGCATGCACAAAACCTATAACTCTATGTTGTGCCTAGAAAAATTGATTTAGTGTGCAAACCCTAGTCCTCCTTATATATATGGCATGAGAAATAATAATTTGTTCACTAATATGATAAGATATATATAATAAACACCCCATTATGAAGAGAGTTGCCTACATATCAATACTCTGAAGAGGGATCAATCCCGATGTAGTTCTTGCACCTAGTGCTTGATGGAAGTGCAAGTGAATGCTAAAATGCGAGTGGACTTGGATGCCTTAAATGTGCTTGAGATTTGAAATATTTTAAAAATATGCTTAGGGATGATGTAAATGGTAGTGTGTATATTTAGGTTAGAATAAGGATCAAATACATTAATTTTTCTCAACTTGTATTTGGTTTGAATGTGCTTTTGCACCTATTTTCCATCTACTAAATAAGGGTCAAATAGACTTATATCTATAGAGATATGTATCTTGTGTAGATAATAAAATTTTCTTAGGCCAAACTTATTAGGGATTTTTTTTTGAAAAAGTATCAATTTGGGAGAGTCAGAGCTAAGGATAGTAGTGCCCAATTGGGGACACTAGTGTCATGTGGTTGTAGTGTCCCAAATGTGTCATGAATGTCCACTTGGTAGACTGCTGAACAAGCTACATTTGGAATTGAGAAAGCTATTATAAGACTATATTTTGGTTGATTATAGGTTTTTATTGGTTTTTATAATGGCTTGAAAAGTGTGCCTAAGTATCTAGGATAGGTCTAGGTCTAAGATAGGAATATGCTAACTCAAGAGACACTCTTAGAATCCAAATACCACTATTAAGTGATTACAATAGTTACAACAAGTTTATGTAATCCATAATTATTTTAAACAACAATTGTTTCCATTATTATAAAACCAAACACTAATATTAATTGTGGTGTAAACAAATCCCAAAGAGTTCATATTATCTTTATAGATTGTTGACTAATTTGACCAAAAAGTCAAATTAGGTAAACCCCCTATATGGTCAAACATTATATAGGGGTCTACTAGGTGTTAAAATGTGTACCATGGTCCACATGTGGCCATTTATAGTGTGCTTTAGATTTATCATAGTTTTATAGTTGGTCTCATGTCATATAGGTGTCATTTTGAGTCATTTATTGAGATTTAATGGTTTAACATAGAGTAAATGTGTTCTAAAGTGTACTTTAACTTCCTAAATGTTAGATTATTGTCAAAGGTGGTAGTATTGGACTAATAAATATAGGTGCTATGTTGAAAAAAAGAAGATCAATCAATTTCATGTGATTTTCAGTTGTTGTATGGCCTATGTAGTAGTTTTGGCATGTGAGATGACTTATAAAGTGACTCTTTAGGTCCCTTGAACTAACTTCCATGCTTGGTAAGCCTTTAAAATCTCTAAAATGGAAAAATCCACCCTATTTATTCTTTTTCTCTCCTTTACATGTAAATATGGTCAACTGGTTTCAATCTGGTATGGACAACAGGTGGTGAGATGGATCAAGTTCCTTTGGTGGATGATAAAAATCCTTGTATAATTCAAATCCATAGAAAGAGTTAGAGTATTGGTTTTTTGTGATCCATGAACTATTGATAAGAACATTTTCTCCTCTTTTATGCATACACATCCCCATACCTATCAATTTTCTCCTCTATTTGGATTGGTCTATAAAAACCAATTTTTGTACATGATTCTAAGGATTGTGACCATCCTTATCACAAGATTATTTGTCAAATTTGCACATGTGGTGTGATGGATTTTGCATGATCACTTTAATCTTGCTAAGAGGACCCCATTGACAGTATGCAAATAATGTTTTCACTCTTACAAAGGTGGAATGTTATTTCACTCTCACATTTCATGGTGGTTAACTATATTTTGAAATTTATGGTCTCAAGATTGTCATATGTGGATTTAAGATACCAATACATAAATACAACCAATTTTATTTATGACTGTCACATACTTTCAAGTGAAGATAACCCCCTGATTAGTCATATTTATATAAAAAGATATGTCAGGTTGTGAGGGGTTTCCATAGTGAAAATAAACTATATTGAATTGTATAAATAGTTTAAATATTGGTTATGAGAACCCAACTTGACACACTATCTTACATCCTCTAGTAGCACCTACAAGAAGCTCCAACAAAATTCTGAGGAGTATTGAAGTATAGGTGTTTGAGATCTTGTTTTAAAATTCATCAAGTTTGAGAGCATTGACATAGCCATGGTGATAATGATGAAGTTTTTATATTTTAGATACCCTCAAAACATGTCCATAGGTGGAAAAAGTTTCAAAAGGAACACATTACCTTAGTTTCTCCAAATCATGTTTTACAGATACACTCAATCCTTCCATCATAGAGTGTTGTGAGGTGTAGATAGGACAAAAGGTTTCCATCATGTAGAACAAGCATAGAGGCAATTACTTGACATGATAAATTATCTTTTTGGTCAAGAGAAGTTAATGTAGATATAACTCCATCTCAATAATATTCTCATTATAGACTGTAAGTATAATCTACAGTGTTTAAGGCTCAAATGACCTTTCAATGGAATATGACATATGGAAACATACCTTTAAGACAAAGTGACTCCATTTTAATGATAAATGGAAATAGTGGCCAAAATACAAATTGAGGGAGTTGAGGCATAATTTTTTGACATAGGTGAGCACCTACATGAGCTATTTTTATTCTCAAATGGAACCTACAAGGTGAATATGAACTCATAGTATATTGGAGATAAGAAATCTAGATGTTGGATTAAACCTAGGAATGATATGAATTTGTTTGACTATGAGATGAGATCATAGACTCCAATAATAACCTAGAGCATGAAGATCCATGTATCAAAAATAAAACATCACCTATAAGACACTTCAAATCTCAATTGAGATAAACACCTACAATCTATAACAGTGGGCAGACTAAGTTTAGTCAAATGGAGATGCATGATGAGAGAGTTGGAAGAGATTGATGATGGTTGAACATGATGATGATAACTCTCACATAGGTAGTTACACACCTAATAAAATTATCATATCAAGGAAAATATGGTGAGATAAACAAGAAAAAACAAGTCCAACCTTGCATATAAACCCTACACATAGTTATCAACTCTAGAAGTCCATCTTAAGGAATTGGTGAGCTGATACAGATATTAATATTTGTATATATCACCTCCAATAAAAATTACATCCTTACATAATCTTATTTTGTCAAGTAAAATAGTGAAGTTTCCCTCTATTTTGTCTCAAATAGAGGGCACTCCCAGATAATCTAGACTTTAGGTAGGGTTTGTGAAAGGTAAGATGATAAGATGATGAGTCTTAAAAATTGAAAAATGATGTGTAATTCTTTTATGGACATAGAAAAAGAGTATATCACCTCATAGTATTGAGAAACCACTCAGAGGTGCTATTAGGTGATTAATCACAGTCAAACATATTAGGCTTACAACTAGACCTAATCCCTTCAGGGGTTTAGTTTAATTTCTGCAATAATGTGAACTCTTTAATTAATTAGATGAACCTAAGGAGGTATTTTAGGATGAGTAATAACATCTGGTTTGTAGGAAAATAACACCAAAATGATCAAATTAGCTTCAAAATGTCTCAAAGGTACACATAATGCAAGAGTAAGATTGATAGGCCATCTTCTAGTACTCACATCTGTATAAATTGGTTACATGGTGAACCAAGGAATCATTGAAATTGGAGGAGGGTCCAGAGCTTAAACTTAGTGAGATTTTTTGGGAGATTGGATTTAAGGATTTTATGAAAAATCCTTAACATTCCAAACATTCCTAAACCCTTGGTTTTTACTTGATGAAGGAAATACCAATGAATATACACTCAAAGGGAATAACTTAAACTAGAAAGTGTTTATAACTTGTTTAAGAATTTCTCATGCTTCTTCCCACCTAATTGGTTCATACCCTACTTGTACGGACAAGGTATAAAATAGGATTTTTTTCAAGTTTATGATTGTTTTGTAGGTATAAAAGAAGATGAACATGTGATAACCATTAGAGGGTGTCAATTGGGACCTATTATAACTCTCCATATCCGTTTATCACCTTAAATTAACATGGATACATCTCTATTTCATCATTCACCACATGCAGTGTTGGACATAGATAAAAGATAAAGAATGACTTCCTAGTAAGAGGATGCAAAGTTGGTTTTTGGCCATTTTTAAGGTCTAAATTCTGGAGTGGAAGGCAAGGGGAATCTATACAGGTATCCTAATAGCTATTCCATGGATTTTGTTGAGTAAATAAAGGACATTTGGGTGATAAATTTGAATAATGAGGCCAAAAGGGGTAATGAATGACTATAGATAGTGAATACAAGTGTCCAAAAGATGGATAATAGTTAGGGATGCATCTAATGAGTGTCATGGAATGTTTATAATTCCCATAATAAAGTGTATAGGTGTCAAATAACCATATTAAAGTTAAAATCACTTAAAATATACCTAATCATGAAGGAAATTTCAAGAAGGTAGTTGAAGGGTCTCTACACTAGTTTGAAGAGTTTTATGCTTAAGATGAACACTTGTTAATGAATACCTCACATACTTCTATTCTCTACTTCAATATTCTACAATGTAATTAGTTTTCATGCCTTGACATGTGTCATTATGACCCTTGAACTTATTTTATCTTCTCACTTCTCACATAATCTATAAATGCAAGCCAGTTTGCCTTTTGTATTCTAATTCCACACCTGGTATGGTGAATTTATGCTAGTTTGATACTGTACTTTGTGTTATCCATTTTTTATTCCTAGACCTAGAAAGGGGTCAACCTAATTCCTTGAGTTATATTCCATCATTAGTCTCATGATTGTATCTTCTCTTTGTGATTTATGAGGGTTGTCCAAATAGTCCATGGTCTTGTCATGCTACAACTTTACCTTGTAATATTATACCTCCCTTATAACTTGAGTAAAGTGTTGTAATGATGATCAAACATTATTAGATGGTCTTTGATCACTTCTATGGAGTATCCATAGTCAAAATATGCCATGGTGAAGGCAAATAGAAAAGGTAGTCTAGTGATAATTCATGGGCACCCTTGATCTCTCTAAGAACATGAGTATATTAGAAGGTATTGGTGTGGTTTTGGTAGATATGAAGAGGCAAAATTATGTCTCTCTGTTGAAAGAGAATTTTAATTTTTGAGAATTAATCAAAAAAATTTGTCAACACCTTTTTGCCAATATTTTTGAAGATGTTCCAAAGAACATAGTGATGCTTCAAAGATGCTTTAGTGAGCTCTAAATATGCTCCAATGATGCTTTAGTGATGTTCTAAAGATACTCTAGTGAGGATCTAAAGATTTTATATTAAGATCCAAATATGTTATGAAGAAGCTCTAAATATTATATGAAGAATATTTCAAGGTGATAAATGTGTTTATGATGTGTTGTAGACAGTATGATCATCCCTTAGGTGGGTATAAGGAAACTCTGCCTGACCTTATACTCTATGAGATCTATTGGATAGTTAATGGATTATTTCACCTTATTTATGATCATCTTATAATGTGTGTTTCTTTTTTATATACTTAAGTAGTTTGATTTTCCTTTTGTAAATCCAATGCCTTCACCTAGTTGCTAACAAGTGTCTTATGCAGGTTGTGGACTCTGTTAAAAAGTTTATGGTTGAATTCATGAGTAGACATATGAATGTAAGAGTATATAACTAGACCTTTCTCTCTTTTCCCTTATTCTTCATCCATAAAATATCAACCTCTACCTAAAATATTGATGATTAGATACCATTGGAGAAATTGATTTAATCCTTTGCTTAGTCCTTTGGTGCATCATCACTTTAAATTAAGTTTGATTTATTCAATATTATTTCCATTTTCACCCAAATAGAGTTAGGAATTAGAGATAGCATTCAAATAATAAATCTAGGGAGCTAGACCCATCAAATCTAAAGGTTTTACCTACACATTAGGTAACCCATATCCTGTAGGTCATTTTAATGTTGGACAAGGTTTGAATTTTTCACATGAACACTCTTCTCATAAGCAAGGTTCCAACATATATAACCAAAACTTTGCCTTTGAAATAAGATATGAAATCTAGTTTTGATTTCACAAGCTATCTTATCTAAGTATGTAAAGTGTTGTATAGTGAAAGGTCAAGTGATTAGTGTTTATCCTTACTTTATCTCAACCCTTTCATGTTTGATGCAAGTAGACCTCTCTCTAATAGGTCACATGAAGTGTATCTAGTGAATTTTTCCATCTTAAGTGTAATATATCCTTTGATTTACTCACCTTGATTATGTTCAATCTATATCACCTGCATGTTTGAAATACTAATGTTAGGTCAAGTCAAGATTTTGAGACTAGTGTTGTAAATCATGCTTCTTAGCACAATGGTAAGGTAGTATAGTGGAGATATTTCTAGTGTATCAACCCCTTAGAATATCTTATTTTCATGTCTACTTCTATCCTTTTTCATCTAAGCAAATAGGTAGTGTAGGTGATAAGCATTTAAGGATCAATATAGTGAGATAACCCTTAAAACTAGAGGTCTACCCCTATCATAGGAAACCCATAGGCCTAGAGTTATTCCAATGTTTCCCAAATATTAGATTAGGCTTGAAAAACCAACTCTAGGGTACAAAATTTTCTAAAAATAGTTTTGGTATATTTGATGGGACTATTATCATAAAGACATCTTGTCAAGGTAAATGTTGGTCTTGATAACATCAAAACTACATATGGTGTTCTACTCACCATTTGGAGACTCCATTAAAGGTAATATCTAGTTGTAGATCATTATTTTATCATTTATTTTATTCATACTTCGTGGTCCTTGCTAGGTCATATTCTAGTAGAGTTTTCAATCCCATAAACCCACCCCCTCATCTTGAATTTCCTCTTAAAGTTCAACATCCTCAACCTATCTTGACCTTTGAAGAACAAGAGGACTTTACAATCTAATAAGATCAAGAGAGTGAAGAGGAAATTAAGGACAACATGGCTAGGCAACATGCCTTCTTAGCCTTTAACACTAAAAAGACCATCTACCTCAATGCATATGATGATATAATCCCTAATGATACCAAATTTTTTCCCACTTTTAATGGTAAAGTTCATGTCACTCATAGTGAGCTTCTTAGGGATATCTCAAACTTCTGCAACATTCATAATGTTACTAAGTTCAACATTTCCATTAGACTCCTTATCATGTTCCTTAGAAGGAAATCACTTGACTGGTATAAGACATTACCCAAAGATGGATCACAACTTTAGATGATTTTTGAGAGATGTTGACATCAATTTTTGAAGACAAAAGTGATCAAAAGTCACATATCCACGAGCTAAATGTCATTCAAAGAGATCATAAATATATAATGCATGATTTTAATGATAGATTACAAATAACTTGGCATAAGCTACCTCCTCCCATGAGACCACCTAAATCTTTGTCTTTCCTACATATCTAAGGGATATTGGTACTAACATAGACATAATGTTATAATTTATGGGTGGTTACACATTACAAGAAGCATATGACCTTGCCATTAGAGCTAACAATGATCTAATATAAGCTGGAAAGTTGCCTCAAAAAAAAATCTGCCTCTACTTCCAAATGTGCCTATTTATACTCCAAGTGTTTCTCAAATTCCTAATGAAAATTTTAAGTCTATAACTACCCCTAGGAATGTAGAAGATAAAATTTATTAGAAGGCAAGATATGAAGCCTTAAAGGCTCAAACTAGGAAACCTAATTTATAGTATCATGTTAATAAAACCCCTACCCCTCTCATCAACAAGGAAATAGGTCTCCACCTCAAAAATATGGTCAAGTTATAGTGCAAGGACAAAATAAATTTAATAGGCTAGCTAATATATACAATCCAATTTCCACCTCCGACACAAGGGCCATGGTACTAATGCATAGTAACTTGGTACAAGGTAAAGAACGGCAGAAATGATATTACATGGATGAAAATAAAGGTGGAGAGAAAGCATTGGTTTCTCAAGGAGGATTCACTCTTTAGTGTTATAAAAATATGAATTTCTCATGCAAGCAAATAAAATATGGTAGTCCTAAAAGGTGAACCTTGTAAACTTTCTAATGGAAGACACCTATGTTATCAATCAAAATTGTTAAGTTAAAAATAATACTAAATCAAAGAGGAATGCCTTAGGATATGCCCATGGTGTTCATAACATTACAATCAACCCTTTTATAAGGTAACAATGTGTGACTACAAGTATGGTAGTCTCTACAACTTTTGTACCTATCTCAAATAAGAATGTTGGAAGGGCTTCTCAAAGAGTTTAAACACCTCACTATTAAGGCACTCCATTATATTTAAGGACTCAAGAAAATATGAGTACTCATGATTTGAATATTGTGTATTATTTTAAGAGTGCTAAGGCATATATGTCCCTTTGGGAAATGCTTCACTTACCTGGTCAAAAAGAGCTCCTCTGAGAGAAATTATCCATTATTCATGTTAGCCATCAACCATCAAGTCATGATAATATTTCCATAATGAATGATCATAATCAAATTGTGTAACCCTATTCCAAGTCTAAAAATCCTCCACCGCTCTACCTCACTCTCATTATTGGAGACAAACATATTCACAACTACATAATAGATAGTTGAGCTAGTACTTTAGTGATGCCCAAGGTTATATTTGACAAGTTAGGCTTAAAATATGAACCATATTATAAAGTGGTGGTTTAAATTGATGGGAAACTAGATAATTTAGTGGGAATTATCAAAGGGTTAAGAGTTTTATTTTATGATTACCTAGGCTTACTATCCTTCAAGACATAGTAGTGGTGGTTGACATGCCTGCTCACTTTGTTATCTTCCTCTCAAGGGATTTCACATCCAATATAGGAGGATACCTCTTAGTTTATTTATCCTTATTGGATTTTAGGATAATTTATGGAACAAATATAACCATCATAACCCAACCAATAGCTAACTTTCATATTGAGCTCTATGTGGATGCAAACTCTAATCTTAATTGTGTCATCAATGATCACGAGGAGTCTACTATGGATGATGGAATATCTTCTAATCTTGAGGGAATATCTAACCTTTTTATAGATGAGTATGGTATATATACTTATGCATATGATCCATACACTTAGTTTTAGTAAACTAATCTTGTCACATACATCACCCATGAGGGAGCATATGATAAATATGATGTAAGAATTGAACATTATTTTCCATAAGGTATTAAGGGAGATTATCTTATTCATATGTATGATTATGTTAATTTCCAAAGAATGATAGATAAATATTATAAATAAAATAATTTCATTCTACCTAAATAATATGGATAAGTCCCTGAAGATGATAGCCATGAAGAGGAAGATGACCTATGGCAAAGGGTTCATGCTATAAGTCAGAAGTTTGAGCAATTGAGTAAGTCTACTTATCCTCCTAAGAAGTGTGAATGTGATGATAAGGTTGTTGATGAACCTAACAAGTAGATTGTTGAGTGTCTCATCGAGCATGAAGGAAGATATTTTTTTAAGCATGAGGTTGAGTATCTAGTTATTGTCAAAGAGACTAAAATCATAAAGGATCTTGATGAAGCTAAAGTAGAAGATTTTATCATTGAGGAGTAGGTAACACCTCAACCTAAGGTTAAATAACTTTCAAATGTGTTAAAATAGAAAGAGGAAAATCTTGATAAACCCACACATCAATCATATTGTGTCTTAGAAGAGTGTAAGGTTGAGACAATTTTGATGATTCCAAAGTTGTTGGATAATTTCCAACTAGACATGGAAGGAATCAATCAAGTTGTAGTTTCAAATAAGATAGTCAAAGGGAAAATTGGAACATCCTTGAGAGATAAAAATAATAAATGTGTAGATATAATAAGACCTAAATAAGTCCATGAAGAGAAAGATGACCTATGGTAAATGTTTCATGCCATTAAGTTAGAAGTTTGATCAATTGAGTAAGTCTACTTCTCCTCCTAAGAAGTGTGAATCTAACCATAAGTTTGTTTATGAACCTAAAAAGTAGGTTTGTGAGAGTCTCATTAAGCATGAAGGAATATTTCTTATTGAGAATGAGGTTGAGTATCTAGCTACTATCAAAGAATGTACAATCATAAAGGAAGCTAAAATAGCTAAATCGAAAGATTTTGTCATTGAGGAGTAGTTAACACCACAACCTAAGGTTAAGTCACTTTTAAATGTGTTAAAGTAAAAATAGAAAAATATTGATAACCCCATACATCAAGTAAATTATGTCCTATAAGAGAGTAAGGTTGAGACAATTTTGATAACTCAAAAGTTGTAGTTTGAGTAGTGCTAACTAGACATGGTAGGAGTCAAGAAATTTGTAGTTTTAAACAAGATCCTTAAACAAAAAAGTGGAACATCCTTGAGAGTTGAAAGTAACAAACTTGTAGATAGAATAAGACCTAAGGATGGTTAGTAATATAAACATTAACATGAGTATGTGTTCATTGATAAGCATGCTTAACATGATTAATTACTTTCATGAAGCAGAAAGGATGCAAGAGGTACCATATTTGACTTTAGTTGAAGCATGGTGAGTTTTTATTCACCTCAAGTGTTTGAGGTCTTATATATACTTTGGTAGGTTTGATTTTCTTATGTTTGTTGGTGTTTTACCTAAGTGTTCTTGAGAACACAAGTGTTGTTTTACTTTAGTGTGTTATTTTTTGTTTTTTGGTGTGATTTGGTGTTGTTTCATAGGAAATTAAATGTCTAGTACCATAGACAAGTGACTCCATATCCAATTGGATAGGAGTAGGATATTGGTATTTGGCTAGCTAGCTTTCCACCCTTAGGAAATCACCAAAAATGTTGAATAATTTGACCACAAGTAAAATTAGGTCAACCCCTAATATGGTAAAACTTTATAGAGGGGTATAATAGGGGGCAAAATGTGTACCATGGTCCACATGAGGTCATTTATATTGTGCTTTAGCTTTGTCATAGTTACATAGTTGGTCTCATGTCATCTAGGGGTCATTTTGAGTCATTTATTAGATTTTATGGATTGCCATAGTGTAAAACTATTCCAAAGTGTAATTTAACTTCTTACATGTCAGATTCATGTTAGAGATGGTGGTTTTGGACTGATAAATGTAAGTGCTACATTGAAAATAAGAATATCAAGTAGTTGTATGTGATGTTCAGTTATTATATGGCATATGCAGTAGTTTTGGCATATGGGAATACTTATAAATTGTCTCTTTAAGTCCCTTAAAATCACTTACATGATTGGGAAGCCTTGAAAGTTTAAAAAATGGAAAAAACCATCTTATTTCTTATATCACTCTCCATTGCATGCAAAAATGGTCAACCAATTTTAGTCTAGTGTGGACAATAGGAGGTGAGTTGGATAAAGTGACTTTGGTAGATGATAACACTCCTTGTTTAATTAAAATCCATGGAAAGATTTAGAGGATTGGTTACTTTTTCTATATGAACTATTTCTAAGAAGATATACTCCTCTTTCTTAAATACACATCCCGATACCTTTTAATTTTCTCCTCTATTTGGCTTGGTCTATACAAACCATTTTTTGTACATGATTATAAAGAGTGTGACCATCCTTATCACATGATTATTTTTTTGTTTTGTATGTGTGGAATGAATTATTTTTCATGATAAATTTCATCATGTTAGGAGGACCCCATTGATAGTCTAAAGATAATGTTTTCACTCTTGCAAAGCTTACCTTTTTATTGTGGCATCAAAACAAAGCTAGAACGTTATTTCCACTCTATCATTTAATGGTGATTATTTTTCCTTCCAAAATTTTAGTCTAAATATTATTTTATATGGAATTAAGTGACCAATACATAAACATAGTCAATTTTATTTATGATTGTTACATATAATGAAGTAAAGACAACCCCTTGATAAGTCATATTGATGAAAAAATAGTTTTCAAAGGTTGTGAGAGTTTTAACAAGTGAAAATAAATGAGATTAAAATATAAAAATGGTTTAAATATTGGTTGTGATAACCCAACTTGACACACTATCTTACATCCTGTAGTAGAACCTAAAGGAAACTCTAACAAAAATCTGAGTAGTGAAGTACATGTGTTTGAGCTCTTGTTTGAAACTTCATCAAGTCTAAGGGAATTGAGAGAGACACCATGATAATGATTCCATAATTATATTGTAAAAAAACCTTAAAACATGTACATAGGTGGAGAAAGTTTCAAAAGTTACACATTACCTTAGTTTCTTTGAATCATGTTTTGCCCATACACTTGATCCTTCCATAATAGGGCGTTGGGAGGTCTAGACATGCCAAAAGGTTTACATCATATATCCCAAGAATATAGTAAATGTCTTAACATGATAAATTGGTTTTTTGGTTAGGATAAGTTAATGTAGATAGACCTCCATCTCAAGAAAAATCTCATTGTAGATTGTTGATATAATCTATATTGTTTTAGGCTCAAATGATCTTTCAATGCAATATGACATATAGAAACATACCTTCAAGAGAAAGTGACTAAATTTTAATAATAAATGGTACTAGTGACCCGAAAATAAATTTATGGAGTTGAGGCATAAGGTTTTGACATAGGTGAACACCTAAAGTAGACCCTTTTATTCTCAAAATGGCACCTACAGGCTGATTGTGGACTAATAACATATTTGAGATAGGTAGTTTGGATGTTGGCTTAGTCGTAGGAATGATATAAATGTGTTTGAATATTGGATAAGATAAGAGAATCCAAAAATAATATATATAATGAATTTACATGTCTAAACATTAAAAAATCACCTAAAAGACACCTCAAATCTCAGTTGAGATAAGCACCTACAGTCTGTTATAGTGGATAGACTAAGCCTAGTCAAATGGAGATGTATGATGAGAGAGTTGATATAGATTAATGATTGTTAAACATGATGATCACTCTCATAGGGTTAGAAAAAAACCTCATAATATGCTTATACCAAGTAAATTGGGTAAGATAAATATGAATAAACAATGTTAACCCTGCATATAAACCCTGCATATAATCATCAACTCTAGAAGTCCGTATTAAGGAATTAGTGATTTTGAAGACTCTAAAGAGGTGATATAGATATGAAAGTTTGTATAGATCACCTACAATATCCATTATATCCTTTTATAGTCATATTTTTACAATAAAAATAGGGAAGGCTCCCTCTATTTTGTCTTAGTAAAGGGCACTCCCAGACAGTATATACTGTAGGTAGAGTATGTGAAAGGTAAGATGATAACATGAGGAGTATTTGAAACTAAAAAATGATGTGGGATGATTTTTTGAACATGAAAAAAAAGAGATGAACTCATAGTCTTGAGAAACCACTCAGAGGTGATCTTAAGTGATTAAGTATAGTCAGGACTATTATGCCTAGAACTAGACCTAAGCCTTTTAGGGGTCTAGTTCCATTCATATGACCATGTGAAATCTATCGGATGAACTTAATTGGGGAGTTTAGGATGAGTAATAAAGTTTGGATTATCATAAAATAACACAGAGAGATACAATTAGATTGAAGACATCTTAGAGGTAAAAAAAATGCAAGAATAATCTTGAGAGGCCATCTTCAAGAACTCATGTCTATACAGAATGGTTGCATGGTGACTCAAGGAGTTGGGTCAATTTGATGAGGTTCCTATATTAACAATAGTGAGCTTTTTTGGGAGGTTAGACGTTAGGATTTTATGAATAATTCTTAAAATACAAAACCCTCCTTAACCCTTAGTTTGGACTTGATGAATGAAATACCAATGAGTATTAACTTAGAGGGAGTATTTTGACATGGAAAGTGTTTGAAAATTATGTAAGGCTATCTCATGCTCCTTCCCACCTAATTGGTATATACCCTACTTGTATGGATAAATTATAAAGTAGGGTTTTCTACAAGTTTGTGATTGTTTTATAGGTATAAAAGAAGATGAGTAGGTGAGAACCATTAGAGGGGGTCAATTGGGACCTATTATAACTATCCATATATATTTATCACCTTAAATGGACATGGAAACATATTTGATACATCATTCACCATAGGCAATCTAGGACAAAGATTGAAGATAAGGAGTGACTACCTAGTGAGAGGATGAGAAGTTAGTTTTTGTCCCTTTTTAAGTTATAAATCATGGAGTAGAAGGAAATTGGACTATTAAAAAGTGTCTTAACACTTCTGACATATTATTTTTTGAGAAACTAAAGGCCATTTTGGTGACAAATGTGAATAATGAGGCTAAGAGGGATAATGAATGACTATAGATGGTAAGTACAAGTGTCAAGAAGATGGTTAGCAGTTAGGGATGCATCTAAATATTATAATGGAATGTTTTTAACCACCCTAAGATAGCGAATATTTTTAAACTCTTACTATTCTTGTTTCAAGCACTCAAAAATTCCTAATCATGAAGGCAGTTTCAAGAAGGGAGCTGAAGGGTCTCTATGCTAGTTTGAGGAGTTCTATGCTTTAGATGGACACTTATACAAGAAGACCTTATAGACCTAAATTCTATAATTAATTATTTTATAATTTAATTAGTTTTCATGATTTGACATGTGGCATTATGACCATTAGATTTTTTCCTCTCTCTTTTCACACATTCTATAAATACAAGCCATTTTGGCTTTTGTATCCTAGTTCCACAACTAGTATGGTGAAGCCCTGATAGTTTGATATTATAATTTTAATTTGAAATAAGATATTAAATTTGATTTTGAGTTCAAAAGATATATTTTATAAGTATGTAAAGTGGTTTATAGTGAAAGGTCAAGTGATTAGAGTTTATCCTTGCTTTCTCTCAACCCTTTGTTTGATGTAAGTAGCCTTCTCTCTAATGTGTCACATGAAGTGTAGCTAGTGAATTTTACCATATTAAGTGTAATATGACATTTTGTTCACTCACCTTGAGTATGTTCAAACAATATTGTTGGTAATTTTGCCTGCCAAGGCCAAATTCCAAACCCTTCAATTCAAAATTTCTAGAAACTGTCAATAGCCTCTATAAGCTAATCAAACTGGTATATTTTCATCTTAAAAGTCATTTTTGCTCTTTAAAATTTCAAAATTTATCTTTAAATTCAATTTAATTATTTAAAATTCCTTTAATTATATTCAATAATATAACTTTAGCCTTATCATAAAGTTTCATGGCTTAAAAAGGCAATTTAATGCATTTTTAAAGCAAAAATAAGGTTATTATGGACCCACACATGCCAAGATTAAATTTAAAAGTGTGGAAAATTTAAAATTTTATTTATATACATGAAATATATTCTTAAAAATCCATATCATTCATTATCTTGTCATTGAAATCTTTAACTCATTTTTAAAAGCCAAAAATTAGCTATTTTCTTCACTTTCAAGAAAAGTAGTATCGATCCATGTGGATTTTGTACATCAAGGTATGGAAAAATAAATAAAAGGTCATTAAAAAGATTCATAATATTTTTTATAGTTTTTAATGTATAAAATTCTCAAAACCATTTCATACAGGCACTCATCCTAGTTTGCACATAGTGACCTACTTACAAGGTTGATGATGGTACCGTCAGTTAGAGAAAGGTACATATATGAATGTTTGGGTGTGAAAAATAGAATAATATTTATTAATAATGGATCATATGGTTTTTTAATTTTAATTTAATTTCTCATGTAACATCAAGTTTAAAAGACGGAATTTTTTTCAGCCTTGCAACTAGAAAGGCAACGAGTTTTTCTCAAATTTTCCTCACTTGGGAAGGGTTTCATGAAATTTAAATTTGTTCCAAAACATTTATTACTTAATATATCTACAAATATAATATTTAAACTAATATTCATGCATTTAATGGTGTAAAAAATCAAGGTAAAATAGCTAGTCAAATCTGTAAATTGGCATGCTTTCAAGAAGAGTGTAGGGCTAGAGAGAGAAAATAATTTTTTTCAAGATTCTATTTTTTTAATATTTTTAAATATTTTTCATCATTTTATACATTTTTTAATGTTTTAAATAATTTTTCTCAAATAAATTATCCAAAAATATCCATTATTTGGCAAATCTTGGTGCTTCCAAGCTTCCAAAAGTGCCTAGTTTAAGGAAATTTTATATTTTTAAAGGTTTTTTTTTGGAAAAATAGGTTTAAATGGACCATTTAAATAATTGAATATTATTTTTATCTATAAAAAATACATTAAATATGAAATAAAATACAAAAATATGTAAAAATATATTCAAGTATGCACACATTCTATGCAAAAAGGGCATTTTTTGAGGAAATTTGAGGTTTATGGCATCTACAAGTGGAGTTTTGAATCCAAATTTGGTGTGTGGAATAATAATTATTTTATGAATAATTAATAAAAATTTAAATTAATTATTAAAAATTTAAGTGTTTTGTATTTTTACATAGACCTAAGCCTCTCAAAACATAGTCAAGAAGGAAGCAAGCCTAAGTAAGATGAAGCTTCCAACAGAAAAATGCTGGATTTTGGTTGTTTCTAACCCTTGTGTGAGTTTTTAAGGTATATGATTGTGTTTTAAAATATGTAAAAATGAATTAAAAACCATATATTTATGTTTTGAAGATTCCAAGAAGCTTTCAAGTGATAAAAGTAGCTACTAAGCCTACTTGGCTTAATAGGCCTATTTTATCAATCAAATAAATGAAGTTTGGAATTGAAATATTTATCTTAGAGTTTGAAAAGAGTTTACCATGACAAAAATATGATATTTTCATGGATATTCATATATTTTTACATTTAAAATGCCATTCTATGCAAGGAGGAGCCAAGTGGAGTTAACTAGCCTTAAACTTCCAATCAAAGCTTTAGTTGACTAGTTGTCCAACATAATGCAATATTCCATTGTTATCATTTAAATAAGGGCATTCAAAAACTTAAATATCATTTCAATTGGAGATAGGAAAAAAATAATGGCATTGATTTCATGCAAAGAAAGTTGACAAAGTCAATGGGGCCCACCATTTCTTGTTTCAATGCTAAAATGGATTTCTTGCAAAACAAATAAAATTAAAAGATTTTTTAAGACCATTGTATTTATTTTGGAACTAAAAATATAATTGAATTGACATAAAGATGGGCCCACTACTTTTTCAATGCCAAAAATAAGGTTTCTTGAAAGATAAATAAGGAATGAGATATTTAAAGAATATTGTAATTAATTTGAACTCAAAATTGACTTGAGTTCAAATCCAATTAATTTCCTCTTCATTTTTCAATGCTAATATTATCTAGTTTCTTCTATTATATATATATATATATATATATATATATATATATATATATATATATATATATATATATATATATATATATATATATATATATATGTTGGCTTTTTGAAGCTATGAGGGTTATTCCTAAAGCTGGTACAGAGATTGTAATTGGCACCATACATCAATAAAAGAATTTTTTTTCACATGAGTTTTTGTTAGTAGAGTGTATTATTGATTGTGTATTATCATATAAGTGAGATTTTTATCCCCTTCTTGTAGGTACTTTCCTCAATTACTATTATAATCTCATCCTCTATAGGTGAATTAAAGAGCTAGGATTAAAAATTACACTACAAACCTTCTTTCAAGCCTTCTTTTGAAACACTTATTTTTAGAACTAACCTGAAGAGTTTTATTATGAACCATAGATGTGTCTTAATTTTAAAAGATTTAAGAGAATAAACAATTATTCAGGTGCATTACTATAGTAATTAAGATTTCCCTTTTAGCTTCTTTCTCCCCTTTTCAACCCAAAAATTCAAAAATAGAATTAGTTTTAGTGATAGATCCAAGGGAACCAATCCCCTATGGAGATTGTTATCACTTTAGAGTCACCCACACTTTGATAAGAACCCATTGTATCAGTTGAAAAGAAGGTTTTCTTGTAAATATTCAAACATGGTGCTCTTCAGATTGATAATAGTTTCTATCACTTCTAATGGGACAAGCTTACAAAACATCATCTTCTAGCCCAGTTTCTATTACTCTTGTGACCTTTATCTCAAAGATAAAAAGGTATATTATTGTTCATAATTTAAATTATCTACATGAATTTCTAGGATATGGCAGAATATAGATAAGAATTTCATCATTCTTCCCCTTACCAATAATTATAATATGATCTTCATGATCCATATCAGCCCCCCATGACCCATATCAGCCATATAAAGAGTATACAGAGCCATATCATCAGTTTGAAAGCTCATACCAGTCCTATATCCATGATTCATATGCATCTCATTCTAATCCATATGAGCCTTACCCATTCCAATACCAATCACCCTTCCAAAACTCTCTAAATTTTCATGATGAGATAGAGGAAATGAATAGCCAATGATTGCTAAAGAGTTATCAGCCTATAAAAAAGAGTTATTTGATAAGTGATTTAAATCTCAAACATCAATACCTCTTGTTTCCCCATATCAATATCCATGGATTCCAAGTCCATCTAAGCAAAAAAAATTCTCAATCACACCTCAAGCTATAATAAATCCAATACTAGATGCTCAGTCTTCACCCCTTCCCCCTCGAAATACCTAATCCTTTTATTCATGGAAATCCATGCAAGAAAAAAGAAACAAAGAGAGGAGGTGAAGGTGATTCAAAAAGAGTAGCCTCAAGATAAAAATGGGGTAAAATTACAACCATTAGATCTTTCTCATCTTATTTAGTACTTTTAGGGATTTATTATACATATCTTGGAGAAGGAGCCCGTGGCCTTTTTAAAGTAAAATAAGTAGTTGTATTTGATGTAGATGGAGATAAAAGATTTTTACTTGAACATAATGAGGACATCATCATAGACACAGTATGTGTCAATGAAGATATTGATTCAATCATACAAGTTGTACAAGAAAGTGAAGTCAAAGAGGTTATTACTATGATTGAAGATTAGATGAGAGTAGAGGATAAAATTCAAGATGAAAAAAATTTAATTGTTCAAATATAAACTGTTTTCCATGAACTCATTGATCTAACAATGGTTTTCATCTATCATGAAGAACAAGAACTTGCTAAGTTGAACATTAATGAATGCAAGCTAGCCAAAGAAGATAAGAATGAAGGTAGCTATGATGACTTATTACAACAATATATAGATATTTGTAATGAATATCAAGCCTTTTAGGAACTCACACTTCCCATAGAAGATCTTAAAGGCTAACTAGCTATTGAATCTATCCATTTTGTCTCATAAGAAGAGGAAATTCATGAAGATAAGAAGAATGGAAAAGTGTTGGCTAATTTAGTACCTCAAGTCATTAATATATATCAACAATAAAAATAAGGAATTTATGCCCTTTAACATTCCTAAAAATTTATAAAAGATCAATCATGAAGATATGGACAAGCTACCTATCCAAGAAGAGCAGAAATAAGGTACAATGGAAGAGATATCAAATCATTGGTAGCTCATAAATGAAGAAGAATTGAAGATGTTCTTGAAAAGTATATGGATTTTGGAGAAGGATGATTAGGTCTTAGATCCATACATTCAATAAATGTAATTGAGACTAGAGTTTGGAATCCTAGTTGCATTATCAAGAAGACATGATCATCTAATTTCTCTTAGCTACAAAATAAAGCTATCAATAGATTGTAAATATATTTCAAGGTTCCATGGTGGACTAAAAACATTCCTTTTGATCTAGGAGGACCAAAAATGTGGAAATTAATTTATACATAATATAATTAATTATGTTTTTTCATTCTAAGTACACATGCTTTTAGTAGTTGTTTTTCTTTTTCAGTCTCTTATTGTTGTTATTTCTTCCAAGTGCACATCTACATATGTAGTCAGTTATTGAGTCACAGTCGGTAAAAGTGTATCAAAGCCCAAAAGAATCCATTTGATAATGAAACACAATGATTTATTTGACTATAATTATATTTAACCCCTATGAGTCACCAAAAATGTTGGTAATTTGGCCTATCAAGGCTAAATTCCAACCCCTTCAATTCAAAATTTCCATAAAGTGTCAATATCCTCTACAAGCTAATAAAATCGGTATATTTTGGACTAACAAGTAATTTTTGGTATTTAAAATCTCAAAATTGATATCAAAAGGTCATTAAATTATTAAAAATTCCTTTAATTATATCAATAATATAACTTTAGCCTTACCTAAAGTTTCATGGCTTAAAAAGGTAATTTAATGTGTTTTTAAAGCCAATAAAGGCTTATTTTGGACCCATACATGCCAAAATTAAATTATAAAAGCATGGAAAATAAAAATTTTGATTTATAAAAATTAAATATATTCTTTTAAATACATATCATGCATTTTATTTGTGTTTTAATCTTGAATTCTTTCTAAAAAGGCAAAAATAAGCTATTTTCTTCACTTTCAAGAAGAGAATTATAGATCCATATGGATTTTGTACATCAAGGATAGGGAAAAATATTAAAATGTAACTAAAAATATTTATAATTATTTTTATGGTGTTTTTATGCATTAAATTATCAAAACAATTTTATACAGGTACTCCTAGTTTGCACATAGTGACCTACTTGCAAGTTTGATGATGGTATAGTAAGCTGGAGAATGGTACATATATGAATTTTTGGGTGTAAAAACTAGACACATATTTATTACTCATGTATCATATATATTTCTAATTTCAATTTACATAATCATGTACCATCAGGTTTAACATAGGCCAATTTTTGTAGCCTTGCAAGCAGAAAGGCAACATGTTTTTCTAAATTTCTCCTCACTTGGGAAGGGTTTCATGAAATTTCAAGTTGTTAAATAATATTGGGTAATTAATATATCTATAAATTTCATAATTAATAAATTAATCATGCATTTAATGGTCAAATAAATCAAGGTAAAATAGCTAGTCAAATCTATAAATTAACATGCTTTCAAGAAGAGTGTCGGGCTCGAGAGAGAAAATGTTTTTTTTTAAGATTCTATTTTTGATTTTTTTCATAATTTTATCCATTTTCAAAATCAGTTTTATCAAATAATTTATCAAAAAATAACCATTATTTGGCAAATCTTGGTGCTTCCAAGCTTCCCAAAGGGCCTAGTTTAGCATGGTTTAAGGAAAATTTGTATTTTTAAAGTTTTTTTTTTAATGGAAAATTAGGTTTAAATGGACCATTTAAATAATTTTATATTATTTTTATCTTTAAAAAATCCATTAAATATGAAATAAAATACAAAAATATGCAAAAATACATTCAAGTATGCACACATTCCATGCAAAAGGGGCATTTTTTGAGGAAATTTGAGGTTTCTAGCATCTACAGGTGGAGTTGTGAATCCAAATTTCATGTGTATAATAATAATGAGTTGAGGAATAATAATAAAAAGTTTATATCCCATTGAAAAAGTTTAAGTGATTTCTATTTTTACACAGACCTAAGCCTCTCAAAACATAGTCAAGAAGGAAACAACCTTAAGCAAGATGAAGTTTCGAAGAGAAAAATGCAGGATTTTGGTTGTTTTAACCCTTGTGTGAGTTTTTAAGGTATATAATGGTGTTTTAAAATATTTAAAAATTAATAAATAACCATCTCTTTATGTTTTGAAGATTCCAAGAAGCTTCCAATTGACAGAAGTAGGCTACTAAGCTTAATTGGCTTAATAGGCCTATCTTATCAATCAAATAAATGAAGTTTTGGCATTGAAATATTTATATTAGAGTTTAAAAGTATTTTTACACACCAAATATCTGATATTTTCATGGATATTCATATATTTTTATATTTCAAATTCCATTTTATGTAAGGAGTAGCCAAGTGGAGTTAACTAGCCTTGAACTTCCAATCAAAGCTTCAATTGACTATTTGACCAATATCATGAAATATTCATGTATTATAATTTAAATAAAGACATTAAAACACTTCAATATCATTTCAGGTTGAGATAGACACCAAATAATGACATTAATTTCATGTAAAGAGAGTTGACAAAGTCAGTGAAGCCCACCATTTCTTTTTTCAATGCCAAAATGGTTTATTGCAAAACAAAGAAAATTAAAATATTTTTGAAGAATATTGTATTTATTTTTTAACTAAAAATAAATTTTATTTGACATCAAGATGGTCCCACTACTTTTGTAATGCCAAAAAAAGGTTTCTTGAAAGATAAGGAAAGAATGAGATATTTAAAGAATATTATAATTTATTTGAACTCAAAATTGACTTGAGTTTACATATAGTTAATATCATCTTCTTTTTACAACACCAATCTTGGATAGTTGCTTATATTTTATATATTTTTTGGATTTTTTAAGCTACAAGGATTATTCTTGAAGCTAGTACAAAGATTTTAATTGGTACCATACATCAATAAAGGAATTTTTTTGCACATGAGTTTTTGGTAGTAGAGTGTATTATTGATTGTGTACTAACATATAAGTAAGATTTTTATCCCATTATTGTAGGGCCTTTCCTCAAATACTAATTTAATCTCATCCTATATAGGTCAATTGAATATCTAGGAATAAGAATTATATGGCAAACCTTCTATCAAGCCTTCTTTTGAAACACTTATGTTTAGAACTAAATTGAAGAGTTTCTTTATGACTGATATGTGTACCTTAGTTTAAAAATCTTTGAAAAAATGAAAAATTATTTAGGTACATCACCACAGTAATTAGGGTTTATTTTTTATCTTCTTTATTCTTTTTTCAACCTAAAAAGTCAAAAATAGAATTAGTTTTAGTGATAGATCCAAGGAAACCAACCCTTTCTTGAGGTTCTTCTCACTTTAGAGTCATCCACACTCTGAGAAGATCCCATTATATCAACTGAAGAGAATGTTTTCTTTAAAATATTCAAACAAGGCGCTCTTTTTATTGATAACACATATCACCTCCATGTTTGAAATACTAATGTTAGGGCATTTCAATATTTTGAGACTAGTATTGTAAATCATGCTTCTTAGTATAATGGTATGATAGTCTATTGGGGATATTTATAGTGTATCACCCCCTTAGAGTAGCTTTTTTTCATGTCTACTTATATACCTTTACATTTAAGCAAATAGTTAGTGTAGGTGATAAACACTTAAGGATAAATCTAGGGTGATATCCCTTAAACCTAGAGGTCTACCTCTATATTAGGTAACCCATAGGCCTAGAGGTGTTCTAATGTTGCCCAACTATTAGAGTAGGCTTGAACAACCAAAATTAGGGTGAAATATTTGGTGAAAATAGGGATATTATAAACACTCCAACAAAATTTAATACTTAAACTCTTTTAACTAATAAAATAATTTAGAACATACCCTATATATGTAAGCTTTGATTGTGTTTATATTTTCTAGATGATATAGTTGTAAGTCCCCACAATTTATATGTAAGTAAATTTTGATTAAATAGTTTTCAAAATTATACTATTTTGGTATAAGTAATATCATTAAATATTTACTATCAACAGCCACCCATTTAAAATATTATCACTAAATACTTTTTAAAAGGATATTGTTATAGATTACTTTATTTTATTGATCCACATAACTACATTGGTACTTGATTCCATGTCACAATGGGTTTGTATCATAACCTATTTCATGGGATTATGATTTAAAAATATTTAGACAAGGGTTTATCAAGTCTCAAATTATTTTATAGATATTCAATAATGAGTGGAAATATATTATAAAAAAAGTTAGTTAATAGTAATACTATGATTTATTACTCTAAAAAAATACATCAAGCCATGATCATGTCACAATAGGTATGTAAGGTATCCCATTTATTAGACATGGGCTTATTTTTTTTAAATATTTTAAAGGGATCCAAAAATGGGTGGCATCCCATTCTCATTTTTTTTGTTAAACCAAAATTTTAAGAATTGGTGAACAATTCTTATAGTGTGTTAGAAACCCATTGAGTTTGACTCAAATAATGGTATTTAAAAAAAATTTACTTTAAGAAACAAATCAGATAATTTTCAAATAAGATTAGTTGATTTATCTTTAACTAAATGCATAATGTATAAATAAATAGCTATGATTCATTTAGATAATGATCAACTTAACACAATCAATAGAATTACAAATTTAGTCCATCACATTAATACATCTAATCAATAATTACTCTACCAACTACTGAAATTTATAAAATAATATTGTATAATAAGAACAACCAATCTAATATTTATTATGTATAATAATACAGTGTTTTAACATTAGATTGTATATGAATAAATACAATGTTCTAGATAACCAATGAGTATCCATAAACTTGTTATAAGTGTATAAACTAGAATCATGAGTAAAATTTTCCATTGGATTATTATTGTAGGAGAGGGAAAACATCATTAAATTGATTTTCTACACTAACCATAGACTATATATCCCCCACATAATGCCTAACTAGTTAATAGACCTTTGGAGCTTCATGGATGATCATATGATAATGGTGCAGGTATCGAGAAGTTAATTAAAACTCATGTGTTGTAATATTCTAAATACATACAACATATCATAAATAATTTCATTATAGCATGGCATCATGCATACATTCATATAATAAAATAGGTTATATGATAACATTTAACTATGAACATTAGTTTGGACAAAGTTTTCATATAGATTAATGATCCATTAGATCAATCATATTCACACACACATACAATCAATCATATTTCATTTAGTCTGAGTATTAATGACTATAAATATATGAATGAGAATCCATCTCATGATAGTAATCATTAGTATCATTAATACTAGATTAAAAAATAATTCATATAAAATCAATCCATGAATTTCTCATAAAGATTGGTATTTAATACCATGGCAATTAAATACAAAAAATATTAAAATAATCTCATGTTAAAGAATAAAAACTTGTTATCACATAAATATTTCCTAAGTTCCAATACAACCAATGTCCATTTTATAATAAGATAATATTAAAGTTTTCTATAATAAACATTATAATATCTAAGAATTTATCAATTCTATGAAAATAACCTAGGTTCACAAGTATTATAATAAAATAATACAATTAATTAATTTGTCAATAAATTCTAAGCAAATGAAAAATAATATCAAATATAAAATTATTTGTTCTAATTATCAATTTATCAATTTTATCATATTTTATAACAAAACAATCATATTATAAATTAATGATGTAAGTCCCATTTTTCATATGAACAATGTATTCATTATAAGCAAACATTTACTAACAACCTAAATTATCTGCATAAACATGTATATTAAATATGTCCATTAAAATTTATATACATTTATAACCCTTAGCAATTGATTTCTAAATGGCATAATATATACGAATAATAGACAATATAGCTTATATAAATCTCCATTATTTCCTCCAACTCATAGTTAAACTCTCACCAAGATAAGTTTTACATGGCTCTAATGACTAAGACATAAAAACCAAATGATGATTATATAGATTAGGGTTGACATAAAAATATTTCAATTAACATAATAATTATGTTTTTAAAAATAGCTCGAATGCCTATTCCACATAAAACAATCAAGTCTAACATTTAAACAATCAATGCCACATACCTAGGTAGCCATTATGTATTTAATAACGAAGTCATCCTAGGTACCACCTTAGGTTTAGGTTAGATATATATTAGTAAAATCCTTTTGTTATTAGACCATCAATGTAATTCAATTCAATTCCATGTGTGTGTGTGTGTCTATATATATATATATATATATAAATATATATACATACATATTCTAGCAATGTTTTTTGTTGAATGCTTGCAGTTACCTACCTAAACGGTCATGTAGACAACTATTCAGAGTATAATCATTTAAAGACAAATATAAAACTAAAGCATTCCTAAATGTTAGCAACATTTGGTCATAGTAAACAGTCATAACTATAAATAAGACTAATTAGCATCAAAACACTGATTTAGACCATATGAACACATCTAATCATGTATTAATCAAACACAAAAATTAAAGCAATAATGCATATTATATTTCTATGTGGTGTGTGTTGGGTTCGCTATTAAATCTCAACACATCCTATATTTCCATCAACATCATCTTCCTTGATGATACTCTCCCTCCATATCTATCTAGAGAGTAGACTTTCTCCTACATCCACTTCACAAATGTAAATGGTAATTAGCCTATAACCGTGGTAATCAATACAAATGCTGCTAAAGCAAAATAATAATGATTAAGCATATATCCACATGCATATTAAAATCATAATAAATATATCTAATCAAATAATGATTCACATAAAATAATCACTATATGTATATCCATATATTAGCATAATGAAAATACTTTGATACAATAGTAATTAAATAGCATTAAAGCCATAATATCTATTTAATAATCAAATTTCATATAGTGAGGAAATTAGGATGTAACATAGTCAATGGTTTCCCATTCCAAACATGATCACTGAATACTTTGAAAAAGGATATCATTTCATATTAATTTAATTTATTATTCCATATAACTACATCAAACCCTAATATCATGTCACAATGGCTATGTATGCTAGTATATTTCATGGTCACATGATTAAAAAGTAGTTTTGTAGGGGATCATAACTACATTAAATTATGATAATAAAATTATTTGTAGCCTAGTACACTCCTCTAATACCTCTTCTTAACTTCCATATTCACCTAATTCATGCATACTAAATAATAATCATATTCAATACTCTTCATATTGATTATAGTAGTGTCTCACAACTTCTAAATATCTATAGTGTTATAACCATACACAATTTGAAAATGACTCTTTTTTATAATAATATTTCTTGAGTTATAATAAGTAAAATAAAATATCACATGTTTATATTTCTGTTTCCAAATATCTCTTAAAATTATTTGAGATTTCCTCTTTCCATTCTTAGTAGCCCAAAAATGAAATCCATTCTTATGTCCTCCTATGACCTCTTTATTAGTAATAGATAAAGGTTAATATAACCCTAATATGATTTGATAATGCTAATGTTTTATGTATATCAACATTTCCATCTAGTCCTCCACTATTATCTTATTTCATCATATTTAATCCATAAACAAACATCGAGGTATCCATAGGTATTTTCCCTTGAAAAAACCATCTTGAAAGAAACAATATAGTCATGGATTTATTATTAGTGTAGGTTTTTATTTTTCCCTATTATTTAATTAGAGAAATTATATATTTGTGCATACATGGAGTTTTCCTACATTCGTGGGATAGGCTAGCTTATGTGGAGATGTGTGTCATAGATGTGTCATAAGTGTCATAAGAATGTCATAAGTAACTCCCTTGATGGGAGTTACTTCTATATTCTTAGAACCTTGTCCCCACCTTTCATGGAGGAGTTACAGTCTATTCTTGGGATGCCTTGACCACCTTTTGTGGAGGAGTTAATTATGTGTTCTCCTATAAGTATTCTTCACTTTGGCCATCTCATGTTAATCAGATATTGGGTTTTCTCTTATTTGTCTTGTGAAATTTATCTTCTTGTATAATTTCAAATTGCTTTAGCATCTATGTGATGTGCACTAGGTTCATCTCATGTGATCATGTCTCCATTACATTCACATTATTCAAATTCTAGCAACAACTCTGATATGGTATCAGAGCCACTCTGGTAATCATGTGTCTGGTTATGCTATTAGTTTATTCTCAAATTCTTACTTTACTTTCTTACTAGTTTTTTGTTTAACTCCATTGCATTTGAGAGTTTTGGTAGAGTTTTTTGAAAACTCATGCAAATCTAAATGGAAACTTGTTAAAAAAATTACTTCTAAGTTAAAATTTGTCAAGCCATCTTGTATAGATCTATTGTGGCTTCAACAAGGCAATTTGTGGAAATATCAGCAGCTTGGCATCCATTTCCAGCAGCCTAGCATCCTTTTCCAACAGCTTGGCATCCTTTTCTCTCAGCTTCTGCTTGTTTTTTGCATTGAATGCATGTCTAGAGGATAGAACAACTGCAAGATAAACCTAGGTGTCACTACCTACAATTTTTTTGTTGTCAAGAAATTAGAAGTGTGTCCTTATTTTGGTGAGAGAATTATGTACCTGCAATTTTTCTATTGTCAAGAAATTAGAAGTGCACCCTTATTTTGGTGAGAAAACTTTGCCACAAGCTATTGTGTGTCGAGGTCTAAAATATCAATTTCTTTTTTTTGACTAGCAAAATCATAACTACACCTTTTTTTGTAAGAGAATTTTGCTAGTCTAATTTTCTTAAAAATGGCACCCTCTCCTTGTTTGGCATCCCATGTGGGCCCTTAGATACTTGGCCAACAGTTTCATTCTATCTGTTACTTTAATTTTTTAGTTAAAATTGACTTGTTAAAAAAAATAGTCAATTTGATTGAATATTAAGTATTTTAGACAATTTGAAAATTTTGGGGGTTTAAATTTAAACTTGTATCTTCACCTGTCGAAGACGAAGAGTGAGGCCTGGGTTGGTAGGAGGCCAATTTCCCCTCATAAAGACCTCATTTGGATTCCTCACTCTATTCCAAATCCAACGAGTGGTTGGAAGACCACTTTCTCTCTCAAAACATGCATTTTTAAAATATTTTAGTGTTTTTTTGCAAAAACACTAGTTTACAGGAAAATTGAATCTTTAATATCTTGCGAAAGGTAGCTTAGATTCGGGTACCATTTTTGGAAAAAGTGTTTTTAATTTAATTATACATAGCATAGGCTTTTTATTTGTTAAAAATGCAGTAGTTTATAAGTGCCTAAAATTTGGGTCTCCTGAGATGCATTTTCGGCTGAGTCTGACGTCTTGTTTGCTTAAAGTCTTGCACTGATTACTCTAAGATGCATTTTCAGCTAAGCTTGATGTCTTTTGAGCATGCACTTGCATATTTGGAGGGGGGGCTCAACATTTTATGGGGGGTGTGATTGCTTTTCACAACTTGTAAATCTTTGCTTTCATTCTCCTTATCACATAATTTCACAACTTGCAATCAACACAACTTCACCTAAATTCAGCTTAAAATGGACTCTTTTCAACATATCCCCCTAACACCCTTCAGCTATCATTAATAGAAGGTTAAAATGTCAATCATTCTTAGAAGCAAAAGGTTGTATAGGATCACCATGAGTACTAAAGTAGAACCTAGCACTGATGCTGAAAAGGTCAAGTGGTACAACCGTAGTGATGAAGCCTATGGATTACTAAGCTTGTCCATGTCTCCAAAACTTCTTTTCCATTTAGAAATCTCCAAGACTCCAAAAGACATATGGGACACCTTAGAACTCTTATTTGGGAAGCTTGATGAGATGAGAGGTCATGAACTCGAAAATGAACTCATAAGTCTAAGTCTTAGCAACTTTGACACCCTACATGACTTTTTCACTAAGTTTAAGGCCCTTTGATTAAAATTGAAAGAATGTGGGATAGAGAAGAAAGATGATCAACTCATCCTTTCTATTCTCATAAAGTTAGGTCCAAGCTATTCAGTCTTTGTCTCCACTTTCCATGCCACAAAAAGTGCCCTTGGCATTACATGGAAAATGCCTTCTTTAGATTCATTCATTGCCAACTTGACTAGGAAGCAAGATAAGCTAATTCAAATGGGCACAATGAAGTATACTCAACCCCAAGATTTGATATTTGGAAATAGTACGGATAAGACTTCAACAAAAGAGAAGAAGAAAAAGAACAAGGACTAGGAGAAGAAGAAAGAAAACAACAATCCTACCAAAAACAACACTGAGTCTTCCTCCTCCAATGCTAAACCTAAGAAGGAGAAGGTTAAGTGTGCCTATTGTAAAAATACAGGGCATGATGAACAAAAATACATGAAGAAACAAATAGATCACCTAACTCATCTTCTAGAGAATCACAACATAGGTGTTCCTAAGTCCATCAAGCAAAATTCATCTACCCAAGATTCTACCAAGGCAAAAGGCAAGGGTAAGGAGAAAGAAAAGGGTAAGGCATTTTTAGCTAAAAAAAATTCGACATCTTCATGGGTCATTTACAAAGGTGCTTCTCACCACATGGGCTCTTTCCTAATTGAATTTTCATCTTTAGAGCCTGTAGCATGACTTTAATTAGTTTGGGTGATGACACATCAGTTTCTGTTGCAGGGAGAGGGTTAGTTGAAATGGAAGGAGGAACATTCAATAATGTTCTAAGTGTTCCTTCTCTTTCAACCAATCTCCTATCAATGTACCAAATCACTCACATTGGTCAGGACATGAGAGTTGAGTTTTCACCAGATTCAGTGGCTATCAGGGAGTTGCATAATGATATTATAGTGGTAGTGGGTAGGGAAGATCACCAAGCTAGGTTATACACCTTCTCACATTTTGCACCTAATTCTTCTCCAATAGCATTGTTGACTCATTTAGATGGAGTTAGCAAATTATGGCATGAGCGGTTTGGCCACCTTAACTACCGCTACCTTGAGCAACTTTGTAAACATGACATGGTCATTGGCTTGCCTCGTGTCTGATTCTCAAAAGGACTTTGCAAGGGGTGCTCCCTTGGGAAGCATCCCAAAGCAAAATTTGACAAAGACAAAGCTTGGAGGGCTTTACAACCTTTGGAGTTATTCCACAATGATGTATTGAGACCCTTTCCCAAACCATCTTTCACAAGGGCCAAGTACATCATCACTTTCATTGATGATTTCTCTAGGTACACTTGGATATATTTTCTCAAACAAAAGTCTGAAGTGTTTGAAAATTTTCTAGACTTCAAGGCTCTTGTTGAGAAATAGAGTGAGAAATCCATCAAGGTTATTTAAACTAATAATGGAGGGGAGTATGTTAGCAATAGGTTTGAGTAGTTTTGCACCATAGAGGGGATTGATTTACAACATACAGTCACTTACAGTCCTTCATAGAATGGGGTTGTAGAACACAAAAATAGGTTCTTGAAAGAGATGGGTAGCTATATGATTCACTCAAAATCCTTAGGACCACAATATTGGGCCAAAGCCATCAATTGTGCTTGCTACATTCAAAATAGGGTTCTTCACAAAGCTTTGAAAGGAATAACACCATTTGAAGATTGGCATAAAAGGAAACTTGATGTTGAGCACCTTAGGGTTTTTAGATCCCCAACCATGGCCCACATTTTGAAGAAGAAATGCAAAGCTATAGAATGTTAGTCCAAGCCTTACATCTTTATAGGATATTCAGATGGTATTAAGGGGTATTGCCTTCTAGATCCAGTCACTCATGAGTTGTTCATCGAGAGAAGTGTCCATTTTTAGGAGATTCCTCAAGACTCAACACTTGACACTTCTTCTCCCTCATCGGATCTACTTCTTTATGATGATTCCTCATCAGATTTAAATTAGCCATAGTAGGTTCTCAAGCCAGAGACATCTTCTTCTTTGAGTTTAGATAGAAAAGATAGTGATGTAGAGGCATCCACCTCTAGTTAGTCAGAGGATGAGGAGTTAGCCCCTGACTCACCCACTTCTAGGCCACTTTGGGCTAGACAAACACTTGAGAGTGCTGCCACTTGGGCAGGAGATCCTACGGATGATAGATGTACTAGGGGGGATTTTCAGAGAAATCCACATGCCTTCTATGCTTTAGTTTTGGATCCAAAAAATTCTTGAGAGGCATCAGGGGTACCTGAGTGGGATAGTGCTATGGAGGAAGAATATTCTTCCTTAATAAAAAATAACACTTGGGATTTGACTTCACTTCCTAAGTGAAAAAAGATGGTTCGTGTAGGTGGATATATCAGACCAAGTTTATATCAGATGGGTTAGTTGATAAGTACAAGGCATGATTGGTCACCAAGGGTTTCTCACAGGTGGTAGGCATTGACTACTCAGAGACCTTTGCACTCATTGCAAAGATGACTTCTATCTAACTCATTTTGGCTATTTCCATAGCACATGGCTGGGATGTGCACCAAATGGATGTGAAGAGTGCCTTTCTTCATGAAGACCTAAAGGAGGAGATCTACATGGAGCAATCACCAGCATTTGTTTAGGACTCTTCCTTAGTATGCAGACTTAGGAAATCTATCTATGGCCTCAAATAGGCCCCCCAGGCTTGGTATGCCAAGATGGATTCCTTCCTTCTCATAGCGGGTTTCACTAGGTAACATTCTGACCCCAATGTCTACTTCTTGTAGCAAGATGATTTGCTCCTAATTTTGGTTCTATATGTTGATGACTTTTTGATCACTGGGAGTTATTCATTAGATATTATAACGGTGAAGGCATCTCTCTAGGATAGATTTGACATGACAGACTTGGGTTTGTTGCAGTACTTCCTTGGCATCAAGATCTCACAGTCAGATTTAGGATTTCTCTTAGACAACCTAAATATGCTCTTGATTTATTGTCTCAATTTCACATGGCTGATTGCAAGCCATCTCTGACTCCCTTTCTATCAGGAGTCAAGCTTAAGGCTGATTGTTCTTCACCATTGGTTGATGCCACTTACTATCGACAACTTGTTGGTAGTCTCATCTACTTGACTCACACCAGGCTTGACATATCATATACAGTGGGACTTGTCTCTAGATTCTTGTAGGAACCTCATGAGCTACATTGGAAAGCAACTAAGAGGATCTTGTATTATATACAAGTTTCACATAAATATGGGATTCATTACAGATTTGGCATAGAGGTTGACTTGGTTGGATATATAGATTCTGACTAGTCTGGTGATTCACAAACTCACAAGTCCACTTTTGGTTATATTTTTTCTCTAGGTTTTGGTCCTATTAGTTGGTCTAGCAAGAAGCAAAATGTTATTTCTATATCATCTACAGAGGTAGAGTATAGGGTAGTTATTAATGCAGCTATTGAGGCTATTTGGCTTTAGGGGATTCTTTTTGAGTTTGGCATTCCTATCAAGTAGCCCACCATCATTTATTATTACAACTAGAGTGCCATTCAAATTTGTAGAAATCCAATTTAGCACCAGCAAACCAAGTACATAGAGATTCACATGTATTTCATTCAGGAGCTTATTCATAGTCAGGTCATTGACTTGATATTGTGCCAATCTTCGGAGCAAGTTGCAAACATCTTCACCAAACCTTTCACTGAGAGCAAGTTCATTCATTTATGAGATCTTCTTGGGGTCCAGTCCACATCTACAGTAGCATCATCTTCAGGGGGGCCTAATAGCCTATTCCTTTATTTTATGTCTCTCTTTTGGGGGGGGGGAGTTTTTTCCTACGGGTTTTCTCTTTTTCTCTATCTTATGGGAGATTGCATTTGTACATCAGTACCTCATCAGGCCTAGTTGTCGAGACCCATTTTATATTTCCACACTATCCACCTAAGCTTCACTTATGGGGGTATTAGTGTAATTTTTTATTTTTCCCTATTATTTAATTAGGGAAATAATATATTTGTGCATACATGGAGTTTTCCTACATTTGTGGGATAGGCTAGCTTATGTGGAGATGTGTGTCATAGATGTGTCATAGGTGTCATAAGAATGTCATAAGTAACTCCCTTGATGGGAGTTACTTCTCTATGCTTAGCACCTTTTCACCACCTTTCATGGAGGAGTTACAGTGTATACTTGGGGTGCTTTGACCACCTTTTATGGAGGAGTTACTTACGTGCTCTCCTATATGTATTCTTCACTTTGGCCATCTCATGTTAATTAGATATTGGGTTTCCTCCTATTTGTCTTGTGTAATTTATCTTCTTGTATAATTTCAAATTTCTTTAGCATCTATGTGATGTGCACTAGCTTCATCTCATGTGATCACATCTCCATTGCATTCAAATTATCCAGATTCTGGCAACAACTCCGATATTTATGACCATGCTCATTGGATTCATTTATTTTTCCTATCCATAGAAAAATCCAAATACTCTTCATACAATTATTTCAATATGTGAAACAAAATTTCATCCACTCTCATCTTACTCATCAAAAGAACTCTACTATTAAATTAAACTACATTGTTTTTTGACTTGATAGTCTTATGCTTAAAAATGAATAAATTCAGCCCACTTCATGTATTTTTAAGTCATTTTAATTATTGAGTTTATGAACTATAGTGATCAATGATTCATGTAATATGATATCCTTAGGAAATAATTAATTATTCCACATATTTAAATCTTGAAAAAAAATTACTTGCATATACACATGCATATTAACATGTACTAATCAATCTTATATCTAGTCCTTTACAAATTTAATCTTGATTTTTTACTCATATTTTGTGAAGAACTTATTTCATCTTCAGGAGTATGATATCCTCCTCTAGTTATTTAATTTTATATTAATCTTGATAACATTAATCTACATATTGATATTATTTCCCTCATATAAAAATTATATTATACCTTCAATGAAAATTAATAGGTTTCCTTTAATGATTTTGACTTGAACATAAAAAAAACATCATCATTGACAAATATGATACTCTAAGCGATCTTACATATTTACCAATAGGTACACCAATATGTGTCATGACTAATCATAATATAAAAAAACTTATCTATCACAACCTGTAATAGCTCTTAAATAGGTACACACACACACACACACACACACACTTGTGAAGGTAAAAATTTATATGATGAATTCATTATATTTCAAAATTTCTAGTTTGAGTGATATATTTGATTTGACATAATTAAGTATGATAGACTAAACCATATAATAATTAGTATCTAATCTTAATCATTAAAAATTTTCTCATATTCCTCTTATCTTTCCACAATGACTCAAGAAATTATTGGTTTAAAAAAAATATGAAACTTATAGAGGATGGTAAAATAATAGTTGTTATTTCATCCTCCCTTTTATACATTTTTATTAATTTGATATTTGTAACTAACAATCCTATTTTATGCAATTATTTTAATCAAGTATCCCACCATTTTTTGAACATCTAAGATTTATTTATTTTTATGCCCTTAAAAAACATATTTTATACATTTTATTTTATTAATTTTTAAGAAGCAAACATTTTTTAAAGATCCAATTTTATCATGTTTTCTTATGACATTGGCAAGCTTAAGTTGTACATTTATTGTTGTCAACTATATGCAAGCAATCATAATGTAAACAAAACTTTTATAATAACTTTTTTCCATTGAATATTTCATCCCTCTTCCAATCCATATTTATTATTACATTTTTTTCATTGAAAATTGTAAATTATGTAGTTACAACCAGTTTATGTAGAGCATATTTATTTTAAATAATATTTTTCCATCATTATAAAATCAAACACCAATATTAATTAGGGTGAAAACAAATCCCAATGAGTTCATATTATGTTTAGGGATTTTATAAACACTCCAAAAATATTCAAAATTTAAACTCTTTTAACTAATAAAACACGTTGGAACATACCCTATATATGTAAGCTTTGATTGTGTTTATATTCTTTATATGTTATAGTTGTATGTCCCCATAATTTATCTATAAGAAAATTATGATTAATAATTTTCAAAATTAGCCTATTTTTTTATAAATAATATCACTAAACACTTTATAGTGGGTGGTCACCCATTCAAACCATTATTACTAAATATTTTTTTAAAGGACATTATTATTTATTATTTTAGTTTATTACTCTACATAACTACATTGGGACTTGAGCCCATGTCATTTTGGGTATGTATCATAACCTATTTCATGGAAGTAAGATTAATAAATATTTAGATAAGGGTTAATTAAGTCTCAAATTATTGTAAAGGGATTAAATAAAGAGTGACAACACCTTATAAAAAGGTTAGTTAACAAGAATATTATGGTTTATGTTCTAAAGAAATACATTAGGCCTTGATCCTATGCCACAATTGGCATGTATGGAATATCATTTATTTGGTATGAGATTAATGTTTTTTAATATTTTAAAAGGATAAAATAATGGGTGGCATGCCATTCTAATAATGTTTTTTAAACTAAAACTTTTATAACTAGAGGATGATGTTTATAGTGGATGGTTGCCCATTAAAAACATGATCATTAAACACTTTTTAAAATGATATAATTCCATATTAATTTAATTTATTATTCCATATAATTACATCAAATCCTAATCCCATATTATAAGGGATATGTATGGAAGTCTATTTCATGGGCACATGCTTAAAATATATTTTTGTAAGTGATCATACCTAAGTTAAATTATGATAATATATTTTTTTTTATAATGCATTACACTCTTTTCCTACCTCTTATTCACTTCCATAATTACCTAATTCATTCACACTAAATAATATTACTCTTCAACACTCTTAATATTAATTGGGGTGCAAAAGAATCCCAAGGAGTTCATATGTTATTTAGGGATATTATAAATGCTACAATAAAGTTTAAAATTTAAACTCTTTTAGCTAATAAAATAATTTGGAACATATCATATATATGTAATCTTTGATTGTGTTTACATTTTTAGATGTTATAGCTGTAAATCCCAAAATTTATCTTTAAGGAAATTTTGATTAAATAATTTTCAAAATTAGCCTATTTTTTGTATAAATAATATCATTAAACACTTTATAGTGGGTGTCCACCCATTTAAAATATTATGAATAAATACTTCTTATAATGAAATTATTATAGAATACTTTAGTTTATTACTCCACATAAATACATCCAGACCCAATCCCATGTCATCATGGGTAAAATTCATAACTTATTTTAGGGATGTAGGATTAAAAAATATTTAGATAGGGGTGCATCAAGTCTCAAATTGCTCCAAATGGATTCAAGAACAAGTACCAATACATTATAAAAAAGTTGGTTACCAAGAATGTTATGGTTTAATGTTATATACAAATACATTGGGCATTTATCCCATATCACAATAGGTATGTATGGTATCCCATTTCTTAGATTTGAGTTTAATTATTTTTAATATTTTAAAGGGATACAATAATAGGTGTTATCTTGATCTAGCAATATTTGTTAAATAAAAAAATAGTATTAGAGGATGATGCTTATAGTGGATGGATAAACATTCTAAACATGATCACTAAATACTTTTTAAAATGATATAATTACATATTAATTCAATTTATTGCTTCATATAATGAAATCATACCCTGATCCCATGTTATAATGGCCATGTCTGGTAGTCTATTTCAAGGGCACATGATTAAAAATTATTTTGGTAGGGGATCATACATTAGTTAAATAATAATAATAAAATTATTTTTAACCCATTATGATCTTATCATACCTATTTTTCACTTTCATATTCACCTTACACTCTAAATAATATTCCTCTTCAACACTCTTCATATTCATTATAGTAGTGTATCTCAAATTCTAAATATCTATGTTCTTATAACCCTACACAATTATAAAATGGCTCATTTTTCTAATTCTATTTCTTGAGTTACAGTAAAGAAAATAAAATTCCACTTCTTTATCATGTATCCTGACAAATATATCTTAAAACTAATCATAAATTGCCTCTTTTTATTCTTAGTAGTCCAAGAATGAAATCCATTCTTACCTCATCGCATGACCTCTCTTGTATTAATAGATAAAGTTTGATGTAACCCTAAAATGATTTGAATACACTAATGTTTTATCTACATCAACATATCCATCTATTCCTCCAATATTATTTTATCTTATCATATTTAATCCATAAATGACATTGAGGTATTCATATATATTATCCATTAAAAAAACATTTTGAAATAAATAAGATAATAATGGATTTAGGACCATGCACATCGTATTAATGCATTCTTATTATCCATAAAAAATACAAATACTCCTCATATAACTATTTCATTATGTGAAATGAAGTTCTCTACTCTCATCTTACTCATCAAAAAAACTCTACTATTAAAAAAAAACTTCAATGTTTTTTAATTGATAGTCATATGCTAAAAAAAAATGAATAACTTTAAACAAAGTCAACCCACTTCATGCATTTTAAATTCATATTAATTGTTGTGTTTATTAACTATTGTTATTAATGATCTATGAAAAATAAATTCCTTAGTAAATAAGTAATGCCTCTACCTCTTTAAATATTGTATGAAAAATAATTTACATCTCCACATGCATATTAACATGTATCGATCAATATTTTATCTAGTCCTTTAAAAATGTAATGTTTATTTTTTATTCATATTTTGTGAATATTTTGATTCATCTTCATGAGTATGATGTTGTATTCTAGTGATTTAATATTATATTTATCTTGATAACATTTCTCTACGTCTTGATATTTTTTACCTCTTATATAACTTCTATTATACATTCAATAAACATTAATAATCCTCCTTTAATTATTTTACTTGAAATCAAAATACCAAAATATTTTAAAAATATGATACTCTAAATGATCTTCCATATTTACTAATAGGTATACCTCTATGTGCCATGACTAGTCACAATATTAAAAAAACATCTTTGTCACAACCTACAATTAACTTTAAAAGAGTTATAGACACACTTTCCAAGATAAACATTTATAGGATGAAATGTATTTATATCTAAATACAAAATAAATAATGATGTATTATAGTATTTATTTTTATTTCAATTGAAAAATAAAAATATATTAAATAATTGATTAGATATACTACTCATGGGTTCTTTAAATTTCCCTTAGAATCTATGAAAACCATTATAGATTCACATTTAAGGTTTGATATAGGCAAATATAAATATATAATTTTGGACATTATGACTAAGTCACCATACTCATTAATTTATTATTTAACATAACTAAATTAGGCCCTCATCCCATGTCATAGTGGGTATCTTTGGCATCATATTTCATGGGTGTTGGCTTAAAACATTTTTTGGTGGGGGTGAGAATCAAGTCAAAAAGGTCTAGGATGGAAAGTAACTAATTTGATAATTGAAATTACATCTGATTTGAATCTCCTTAAATGGTTATATCTTTCAAATTTAAGAAATGTAAAATTATCCAATAAGTCATATTTTTTGTTGTGGATGAGATTCATTTATGTTTTGGAGTGGGTGGTCCCATTATAAAATTATTTATTTTTTGGATGAGAAGTATTTCAAGCCAAATGAAAAAATAATATTGAAGCATTCAAGTATGTATTTCTACTTAACTTTCAAATACTAAATATATTGAAGAATGGATTGGGTATCGTTGGTTCCCATTTGTACACCTCTTATGCTTAGCCTTGAAAACTTGAAAAAAATGGTAAGCAATGATGGAAAACTTGATAATATGTAATTTTAACTAGGGAAGGGTTTGGCATCAAGATTAAAATAATGCAAAAAATGACTGAGAGGCACCTACAAAGGGTATGGTCAACTCTTTACTACTTATGGTTCTACCTAAACCAAGCTGAGAGGACTTATGGGGTATATTGCTCACATGGAGAGATTCTACAATTTAACTTCAATGGGATTATTAAAAAAAAAGGAAATCTAACTAGGGAAAAACCAAACTTATACACTATAATTAGGAAGGGTTGTTACATGGAATGCACAAATGCACTAGATCATACACAAGTTATTGATGAAAGATCAAATTATGATAACAACTGCCATTCAAAAGAATATTCAACAACATAGGGGCTGAATAAAAGATTGTAATGTTGGGATTTAAAGCACACAATGTAGACACATGTTGATTATACATCTGATAGAAAATAATAATCAAAATATGCAAAGGGTGTATTATTTATAGGGTAAGATGAGCTAGATGATTATAATAAAGAAGAAGGGCATGGTGGTGTGTTATTAGTTTTTCCAACAATAGGGATTATTTCAATAGATATGACATCATTTATTACAAATATGTAAGGAAAATAAAATATAAGGCATGGAAACTACAAGGACAAATTTGAATCCATTAGTGCCAATAGAATGAAAATTACCAAATGATCCCTGAAACCCTAGAACATACACTAAAATTAGAATCTCAAATAATTTTTCCTACTAAATTCATGAACTTAGGGTTCCATTAAAATATATTCAGCAACTCATTTCCAAATATAACTATAAAAAGGGATTTATAACCTAGGTACATGCTCAAAATGACAATTAGTAATGAACACAAACCCAAATAGCCAATTATCAAAAATTATAAAACATATTATTGCATTTCATTAACAAGATACAATAAAGAACCATAAATATTTTCCATTGAATTGAAGGAAAATCTCACACACACTAGTGTTTCAAAATGCTGCCATGGGGACAAACATGGTGGATTTACTCCATGTTAGATAGGGAAGACATATAGAGATGTTCTCAAAGCTTTGTAATGGTTATACAATTAAAATAACCTTAGTAATAGAGGCAAAATGCACACAATAGTGATCTCAAAATATGGAAGAACCTATGCTAAGGAAGAATTAAAGACCAAAAATAGTGACCACAATGCCCAACACAATGGCCAACCAACATATTGAATAGAAGATAAGCATTCTATTTATACTTTTTTTATCCATTTGAAATATTCAAGTGACAAAGTCCCACTAAGATGCTCTTAGATAGAAAAAATTCATTGCCATGCCTAAAATTTTCATGGAACTACAAGGGAAATGACTATTATAACTACATTTACAAATAATGATGGAGATATGCAACAAATTATTTTATTTCATGATTGGATATGCCTTTCACATGATTAGGAAGGGGAATATTCATGGTGGATGGCTAGAAAAACTTTTTCATTATGTATAACTTCTTAAAGATGCCCTAGACCACTTTTTTGCATAGCTAGAACCTCCTAGATAGTTGCCCTTCATCTTATGCTCACCATGGAATAACATGATCTTCCAATGATGGCACAATAATATTTTAGATCCATGGCTACTCTAGAGATCTTCTTTGGAGTGGTCCACCTTGTATCTGTATACCTACAATATCTTACCTATATAGGAACTTGGATAAGAATGATAATTAAAAATGTAAAACTTAGGTTATATTTAACATTTAATTTTTAGATCTTAACTATAATATCTAGATTAGGTGATTAAACGTGATTTATCATATCATGACTCAAGGGGTAGAGTATTTTTGGATATAACCTATAGTTTGGCATTGAGGATGTGCCACTTGGTAGACTCATTGGCTTTTTGGGGTTTTTTGCATATAGTCCCAACTTCTTGAGCACTATCAAGTTACATAGTAACACCTTAGGATTCTTTACCTTTTAACCTATTCTACTCACCATTGGATTTGTTTCTACTTTCTCAAGATCTTAACACTTGTCAATATTGCATTCTCTCATAGGGTCTTTGACTACTTCAAATCCTTACTCGCCCTTGGATCATCCTCACCTGAGCAAAAGTAAGCCATAGATCTACCTCCATTTTAAAATAAATGGCTACTTAAAGTTGCCTAAATTTGATGATTATTCAACTATATTGGAAAATTTGAATCCTAATGACTATTTTTTGTGGCTTAAGATTGATTTTTGTGTATTTGCCAATGATGTTTGTGACCCCATCACCTATGCAAACTCAAAAAATTGATAAAGACTTTGTTTATCAGGTCTTTTATATTTGGCATTCCTACTTTCATCATCCCTTTAGTCTTCTAAAGAATTTTCTTGGGCCTTTTTTCTTCAACTTCTCTATCTTTAACATAATTATTGTGGGCCTTTTATGTCACAAAAAAATTTGTGGGAATTTTTATCTCAACACTTCTACTTCTAGGTATTCTATTCATCAATAGAATTATTTCAGATATTTTATCTAAAACAATTTCCTTGAAGAAATTAACCTTTGTACTTTACCTAAAAAAATTAAGCTTTCATCCTTTTCTCATCATCAGGACAATTTTTTATGACATTTTTTTTGAAACAATTTAACCACAAAAACTAAACTTGGAAGCTTTTGTGAAGAAATTGAGCTTACACTTTTATCGAATGGATGAATTTTATTAGGCTTTTTTACCTGGGTAAAATTATTGAAGGGTAAGTTCTCTTTAGTCTTTTTTCCATAGATAAAATGTTCGAAACAAATAAGGTTTTTACATTTTTTAAGGAATTCAAACTTGTCTATCTTGGCCCTTATGTATTCAACACTTCTAATCTAAAATCACTTTGCCAAAAGTACCCTTTGAGATTTTTAAAAAAGCCCTTTGAACTTATTAAAATTTCCATTCATAAATTTTGCAAGGGAAAAATGCTTGAAAGAAATGACCCTTCAGGGATTTTACAAAGGCAAAATGACCCTTCAAAGATTTTACAAGGGAAAAATACCAAAAATAAAAAACCATTCATGGATTTTACAAAAACAAAATGACCCTTCAAATATTTTACAAGGGAAAAATGCCCAAAATAAATAACCCTTTAGGTATTCTGCAAAGGCAAAATGACTCTTTGGAGATTTCATAAGGGAAAAATAATTGAAAGAAATGACCCTTCAAGGATTCTACAAAGGAAAAATAACCCTTCAAAGATTTTTCAAGGGCCAAATGACTATAAGAAATAGGTGAATATGTTTTACTTGGAATAAATAGACTTTGTCAACTTTTTTGTCATAGACAATTTGCCCAATGAAAATAAGTGTTCGTAATTTTTGTGAAAATAGAAAACCCAAAGATGTATTTCCATTAGGAAAAATGTCTCAATAAAAATCCCAAAGAACCTAATTCTTAAAACACACTAATTAAAAACTATAATTATACTTAACCGATTAAAGAAAAAACTTATCCTTTCAAAAGAGCACTTGGAGATGAAATTTGGGCTAAGGGCTTAGGCATTTACACTTGACAAGGTCCTAATTAATTTAGTGTAATTTTTGGCACTAACACTAGATCTCACCTAAGGATATATACCCATTGAAGGTGTGAAAAAAACTACAGAATATAAGATCAAGTGCCAATCCATTGGGTCATAAAGTCAATACTTAGCAATTTGTAAGTAAATAATCATGAAGTCTCAACAAAACATGGTAGACTTAAAAAAAATAAATCAAGAGGATCTAAAATGCATGATAAAAAAACATGAAAAGAAATTGTATAAATGATGTCCAAATTAGAGGGACAACAAAGTAATTAAAGGATAAAGTAATGAAACACTACATAATATGTACATTTTCTAACCTCAGTTGATGAAATTCTTTAGATGCTTGCCATTATCTATAAGCTTCATAATTATACCATCCCTTAATCTCTTTAAATTTTCTAGCAGCTTGGTGGCCAAGATGAAGTAACCCCATCTTTACACATGCCTAAAAGATATATTTTTAACCTATTATAGGATGACACATTGAAACAAATCCTCTTTGCATGATCTTAAATCTAAATAGGACCATGCTAAAATATCTTGATACTTTTTTTAGAAACTATAAATAAACATGATTCTCAGTTGCAATCAAATGTGTACCAAATAAGAGTGCATTAAGATCAACAATGTCATTCATGCACTCAAAGTAATAATTGAAATAAGTCTAATAATTTTCATCTTTAGGGGCATAAAAGATAACCCCATCCATACTAAATGACATTATCTAAAAATCATCTTCATTTTCAAACCCAATATCAGTAACAACTGGATGTTCAATAATGTTGACACTCTCAATAAAGTCACCCAATTCTACACTGATGTCTAGTACTTCTATTAGAGCACACTTTGGATCTTTAATTGGATCATGATTGGGTAACTCATTTTATTGTGTCATACTATCATCACAAATAAATTCATACATTAGGACTCTCTTGAGTGCACTCCAAAATTGATTAGAAGTAGTAGCAAACATCATTTCCATAGAGGTATAAAAATTACATGGGGAGTGTTGACAATTGAACATAACAATATCATATTCAGATGATGCATACTCAATTTTATCTGAATGTTCATCAATATCTTTAGAATTATCATATGGAGGATGTGGGAGGAAGGACTTTTGATACCATTCAATGTCAAAATTGAAATTCATAGTATTTTTTTGGCATTTAACATATCAGGCACTTCCATTCTAGCCTCCAAACTTGTCTCCATCTTTGATGCAAACATAATGGGGAGACAAGGTTAAGATGAGTCACATTTGAAGGATGGTCTCAATACTTCCAACTTTCCATGTAATATAAAGAATACTCAATTCTAAAATGAAGATATTCAAAATAGGCATTGATCTCCCTTGAAACTAGATGATAAAATTGGAGTCACCATTAGAATAAAAAATATAGAATATAATAATTAACACATTTATTATGATACATGTTTAAATCAAACTTACTAATTCTAATGATGAGATGTAATATGAAGACATTGAAATTTTCATAATAATGTTCAAAAGGGGAAAAATCACCTTCCAACATGTAACTTTAATATCTCTTTGTAAGAAATGCAGTAGAAGTCAATTATCAAGCCTCAAGAATTCTCAACACACTGGTAACGGAGTGTTATAAGGTTGATGAACAAGATAGTCAATTTAGTGTAGTAAAAATAAATAAATTTATAAGATGAAATCCTTACAACTCTCTACAAGAGTCCCTAACAAGACACAAGTAACCAAGATTTCAATTTTTTCCTTGACAATGGTACCAATTGAATGTTGGTTCCCAATTATACACCTCTTACACTCAAACTTGCACACTTGAAGAAAATAACAAGTAATTATGGAAAACCTACTAATATGTCATTATATTCAAGGAATATTTTGGCATCAAGATTAGATTGAATTTAAAAAATGACTAAGAGACACCTAGAAGGGTATGGTCATCTCCCTGCTACTTTTGGTTATGCTGGAACCAAGGTGAGAGGACTTATAGGGTAGCTTGATCACATGGAGAGATTATAAAATTGAACCTCCATGGAGATGATTGGAAAATAGGACATATGATGAGGGCATAACCAAACTTGTACACTCCACCTAGGAAGGGTTATCACATGGAATGCACAAATGTACTAAATCAGACATAAGCTATTGAAGATAGATGAAACTATGATCACAACCTTCCTTTGAAAGAATCTTCAACAATATAGGGGCTAAATAAAAGATTTCAATGTTTTTATTTAAATCAAAAAATGTAGACACATGTTAATTATGCATTATTTATGCATCTTCTATCAAATAACACTCAAAATATGTATGGGACATATTATTTGTAGGGTAGGATAGGGTATGGTGAGTTAGATGATTATAATAAAGAGGAAGTGCATGGTGGTGTGCCAGTATTTTTTCCATTAGTAGGTATTATTTCAACATACATGACATAATTTATTGTAAATATGTAAAGAAACTATAATGGAAGCCATGGAAACTACAAGGAGAAATTTGCATCCATTGGTGCCAATAGAATGCAAATGCCCAAATGATCCATGAAACCCCAGAACATACACTAAAACTATAATATCAAATACTTTATCATGTTAAATTCATGAATATATGGTGCCCTTAAAAGGTATTCAAAAATACATTTCCAAATATAACTACAAAAAAGGATTTATAACCTAGGTACATACTCAGAATGACAACCAATAATGTAGACAAACCCAAATATCTAATCAATAGAACATACAAAACATATTATTTAATTTCATAACAAGATATAATAAATAATGACAAATATTTTCCATTGACTTGATAGAAAATCTCACATACACCAGTGTTTCAAAATGTTGCCATAGGGACAAGCATGGTGGATTTGCTCCATGTTAGATAGGGGAGACATATAGAGATACTCTTAGATCTTGCTAATGGATGTACAATTACGACCACCTTAGCAAGAGAGATAAAATTCACATAATAGTGATCCTAATATGTGGTAAAACCTTTGATAAGGAATAACCAAAGACCAACAATAGTGACCATAATGATCAACCAACCTCTTGAATAGAAGATAAGACTTCTATTTATACATTTTTTACACGTTTCAAATCTAGAAGAGTCAAAGTCCTACGAGGATGCTCCTAGCTAGAAAAAATTCCTTGCCATGCTTGAAATCTTAATGGAACTATAAGGATTTACAAATAATGATGGAGATATGCAACAAAATCTTTGATTTTATGGTAGGAGATGCCTTTAACACAAGCTTAAAGGGGAATATTCATGGTGAAGGGCTGAACAAACTTTGTCATTATGTGGAACTGCCTGAAGATGCCCTAGACAACTTATTTGCATGGTTGGAACCTTCTAGATAGTTGTCATTCCTCTTATACACACCATAGAATAACTTGATATTGTAATGATGTCATGAGAATATTCTAGATTGAAGATTTATTGAGATATCTTTTTTTTAGTGATCCACCTTGGATTCGTATACCTATAATATCTCTCCTATGGAGGAACTTGGATAAGCACAATAATGAAAAATGAAAAACTTAGCTTATATTCAACTTTTACTTTTGGCTTCAAACCATCAGATCTAGATTGGGAAATAAAATGTGTTACATCAGATCTTGATCCAAGGGGTGGATCATTATTGGATACATCTTGTACATTAGCCCCAAAGACATGCCACTTAGTAGCCTCTTGGGTTTTCTAGGGTTTTTTTATAAATATTCCTAACTATTTGATCACTATCAAGCCACATGGCATCACCTTAGGATTATTTACCTTTTGACCTATTCCACTCACCATTGGATTTATTACTACCTTCCCAAGATATTAAAACTTGTCAATCTCACATTCTATTACAAGGTCTTTGACTATTTTGAATCTTCGCTAGTCATTGGATCATCCTCACCCAAGTAAATGTGAACCATAGATATGCCTCCATTTGAAAACAAATGGATAATTCACAAGGCCTAAATTTGACTCTCATTTAACCATCCTAGAACATTCAAATCCTAATGGATATTTTTTATGGATTAAGATTAATGCTTCCACACCTTTCAATGATGTGTGTGAACCCATCACCAATGGAAACATGGAAATTTCATTGGGGATTTAATTATCAGGTATTTTGCCTTCAACATTTTTACTTTAATTAGCCCTTTTGTGTTTATAAGAATTTTCTTGAGCCTTTTCTCTTTAGATTCTCTATCTTTGGCACAATTGTTATGAGCCTTTTGTGCTACAAGAATTGTTGCAAGATTTTTGCCCTTGACACTTATACTCCTAGGTCTTCTATTCATCAAGAGATTTTTTTTGGACATTTTGTTTGAAATAATTTCACTAAAGAAATTAACCCGTATGATTTTCCCATAAAAATTGAGATTGTGGGCTTTTTTCATTATCAAGACAAATTTTTTGAACATTTTATCCAAAACAATTTTGTCGTAGAAATTGAACTTGGCATTTTATTCAAAGAAAGTGAGCTTACACTTTTGCCAAAGGAATGACTTTTTTTGGGATTTTTTACATGAGAAAAATAACCTAAGGGTAAGTTCCCTTTGGATTTTTTTCCAATATAAAATATCTAAAACAAATAAGGATTTTACATTTTTCTAAAGGAATTCAAACTTTTCTATCTCGACCCTTTTGTTTTTACCACTTTTGCTCCATAACAACTTTGCCAAAGTACCCTTCAGGATTTTTTAAAGTGCCCTTTAGACTTATTTAAAGTACCCATCATTAATTTTATAAGGGGAAAATGCTAAAAAAAATGACCCTTTGGGGATTTTACAAAGACAAAATGACCCTTTAGAGATTTAGTAAGGGTAAAATGCCCAAAAGAAATAACCCTTTGAGGATTATGCAAAGGGAAAATGACCCTTTAAATATTTTACAAGGGCAAAATGACCAAAATAAATGACCCTTTTGGGATTCTAAAAAGGCAAAATGACCCTTCAGAGATTTTACAAGAGTAAAATGCCTGAAAGAAATGACCCTTCAGGGATTTTGCAAAGGCAAAATGACCCTTTAGAGATTTTTCATGGGCAAAATGAATGAAAGAAATAGAGAAATATTTTCCACTTGGAATAAATATACTTTTTCAAGGTTTTTTGTCATGAATAATTTACCTAATGGAAATAATTTTTTAGAATTTTTATGCAAACAAAAAATCCAAAGACATATTTCCATCAAGAAAAATGTCTCAACAAAAAACTTGAAGACCTTAAGGCTTAAAACACAATAAGTAAAGATATTGACTATAGGACAAGACCCTAGGCTGTCCTATTTTTGACACTCCTATCCAATTATATTTTGATCCCAAATGGTCATTTCCATCTGATTTATATCCTTCATCATGTTGGCCTATCATGAATACATTCAACCCATAACCAACATTTCCCTATAAAAGTCCACTCAAAGTTAATTTGTGAAGGGAGGTGACAAATCTTATAAAGAAAGTAAAAATACAAACAAACCACTAAGGAAAACTTTCCTATTCTTTGCATATACTTACCCAACATAGCTATAAACACATTCAAACTCTTACACCAGTCCCTAGCCACCTCAAGCACACTAAATTTGACATTTTTACATCTGCATTACACTATTACACAAAGCACATTAAGTGGGAGAACTACATATGGCTTGATCTCTCTTTAGAGTATTAGTATGTAGGTAGTGTTCCCACATAAGGGGTGTGGATCACATGTTCAGTGCATCTTATACACACTAATCCCCCTTTTTAAGTGATTCAAACCCTATTTATCAATCATGATGAAGGGTTAGGGTTTTAAGATTAAAATATATCTATAGTAAGCTTCATCAGCATTCAACACTTGAAATTTCATAGGCAAGATCACACAGGAACAATGCAAAGAACCCAAAAAAATCAAGTCTCTATGAGTAGTTTAGATAATAGCAATAGAAGAGGATAATAGTGTTGGACCTTAAGGTTTCTTACTTTTTGTAGTCCTATATTTTAATTGAATGAAATCCATATTCTAATTTGAGACACTATCCCAATCTTACAGAACCAATTTCAAATCCTACAATAGCCATTTTAGCCTATTTTAAGCCAAGTTATATTTCTCCTAATTTATTACTATTTTTAAAAATGTGAAAAAGGTAGATAAATTATACAAATCATGACTGTAATTATTGCACTATTATTTAATGATTTATTTATTCAAAACCTTAACTAAAATATAAATAAAACTCCATTATTCCCAAAATAATTAAATCATTTGGTGAACCTGACTTTCTTTATTTGTGCATAAAAATTCTAAAAACTCGAAGGAAAATTCCTTGATGATTTTTACAGTATTTTTCTTGCATATATAAATCATAATTTCACATTTCATTTTTAAAATTTACCATAGTAATTTATTATATATATATAATAATAATAATAATAATAATAATAATAATAATAATAAATTACTATGGTAAATTTTTAAAATGAAATGTGAAATTATGATTTATATATATATTTACTTCAAAACCCTAGTTGCCTAATTAGGTCCTAGTATTTTTCTAAATTTTTCACTACATCTTTAAATAAAAATTTCACATTTAATTTTTATAATTTATGTTAGTGATTTTTGAAAATCATTTTCTTCCAAACCTTAGTTGTATATACTAGGTCCCATGCTCTTAAGGTATCACTTTACATGTTTGTGAGCTTCATATCCTTCTTATGCATATTTCAATTTTTTGTTTTTAGGACCTTACATTTTATTTATTTAGTACTTTCCTTCTATCACATTTTGCTTATTATAACTTACTACAAAAAATTCAATCCATTTTCAATTTGTTTTCTTACTTTCATAATGTCCCAATATAATGGTTTGGATGAAACTGATAAGAGGGAACTACAAGACCTTCTAACTAAATATCTTAATATAAAAGATGATATGCTTAAAATAATACAAGAAAAAAAAATTAAATAATGATCAATCGTACCAAACCATAGAGAAACTAGTTGTGAATGACATTATAGGGGTAATTATACCTCACCAACCCCCTATAGTATCCCAACCTTCTTATGTGACACCACCCATTATGAATAGTACACATTTGTCTCTTAATGTGGCTATCTTTATGCAAGAGATAAAATATCTTCAATCTAAGGTGCTACATCTTGAGAAACGTACCTCTAAAACAACATAGGCTTTGGATTCTTTTGCTATACTTTATACACCATTTGGACATCATATTGTTTATACACCCTTGTCACTAGGTTTTGTTCAACCTAAGCTTACTCTATATTATGGAAAGAGTGATCTAGAGACACACTTGAGATATTTTCACACATCATTCTTGGACTATGTGCTAAATGATTTGTTAGTAACCAAGCTATTTCTATAGAGTCTAAAGGATTATGATTTACAATGGTTCTATAGTATATGAAATTAGTAGGCCAATGCATTTAATCTTTTAGCTAAAATATTCCTATCTCACTTCAACATTAACATAGGTGACCATGTTTATTATGCCCAAGTTGCACAATAGAAATAATGGTCAAATAAGCATCTCATAGACTATGTTCTTATATATAAGACTATCTTGGCTAAAATGACTAGCCCCATGGTTAATAAAGAATTATAATATATCTTTAAATAGAGTCTTCTTCTAGTTTTGCATGAGTCAATAATGTTCAGAAGGTTCTCTTCCTTCACTAAGTTATGTCATACACTAAAGGAAAGGGAAGTCAAACTCATTTCCATGGGCAAACTCAAGTACCCAAGCATATTAGAAACAATAAATAAGAGTAACATTAAAGTCCTATACAAAGTAAAGTTTAATGATAGCAAAAGTCAAAATCAACCTATAGTTAATGAAACTTTAAAGCCCCCTCAACGAGTGGTTTTATCAGCACCTCCTCAACAAGTATTTACCAATCTACCAGTATCTCTATCCAGAGTCTTACATTAGCTATTGGAATGTAATATCATATCTCTCCCTCCTATTTGGGAAGTTCATCCAACAAATCCTCTTCCATGAGGATATCATCAGAATGCATTTTTTAATTTTCACAGGGTACCATGACACACAAAAAATAGATGCATTAGTTTGAAACACAAGATACATGACTTAATAAATGTAAATTTTATTGATCTTAGCACTCTAGTTGAACCTCCTCAGGAAAAACAAACATGAAAAAAGGATTTAAATTTTTTCTTAGATCCTTTCTTATAACATTCTAAAAAAGAGATAGGGGATGCATCACATGTTCATCATACATATCATGTACATCCTCCAATAGCTACATACCAATCACCTTTAGTTGAGTCGCATCCTTTAAGAAAAATGATTGGTGTGCATAGTTCTAGAGTTCCATCTAGACCTTCCATCTCCTTTTCAAAATAGGAGATCATTGAGGTTGATTAAGATTACTGTGCACTCTTTATTATATCTTACATTAATCAACATCCCATTCATAGTGTTCTCATAGATAATATATCTAGTGTGAACATGTGCACTATGACATTACTATAACATTTGAGATATTTAGAAAAGGATATTTCCACAACAGACATAGTTATCAATGGATTCAATGGGCATATATAGATTTGATTTGGTAATATTGTAGCTACTCTACAATTTAGACATACACATGTGACCACACCATTTAATATAGTTCCTAGTGTAAGAGTCTTTGGTATGTTGCTTGGTTGACCATGAACTTGGAATTTTTGTGTAATACCTTATACATTTCATAGATGCATGTAATTCATTCATGCTAATCAGGTTGTTATAGTAGGTGGATTTATGTATGAGTTACCACTCCCAACTTCAGAGCCATCTATTACTCTACAATCACCAATTTCAACTTCTCCACTAGTTATAGTTCTTCCTCTAGTTGAGATTCAGACATAGTTGAGGCCTTCATCACCAGCACAACAAGTTCATACACTTTTATAGAGTCCTTTTTTAGAGAAACCATAGTTTCAAGACTCTAGATAGTTTCTAGATATAGTATTTTCACCCAGGGTAGTGTCATTGAGATCTCATGATTCTACACATAGAACACACTTTCAAAGATCTTCTTTTACTACTAGATGGGTCCTTAAGATCCCTATAGTTACATCCACTTCTCAAATTTATAGGGGGACCCCATAGTAAGTTTCCACTATAGAGATTTTAGAGAATTTGCAACATACAAATTTTTTATATTCATAGTCTCAACCCTTCTATCATGCTTCATGATCATGCATGATCCCTCTCCTTGATATATGACACCATGATAGGGAGTGTATCTCGAGACTCATTCGTTAGTATCCTTTATTCTCAATATTTATTTTATATAGAATATTTTAAAATTACTTGTATTAGTCTCCTTATGATTGATTGTATATAACTTACTTCAAAAATATCAAAAATAATATAACATTTAAAAATACAAAAACATTCAAATAACTCAAAATACCAAATACATTCAAATAAATCATAAAATTGAATTGTATTAATTATCCATGCTTTACATTTATAATATCATGATAGACTTACATTTTTATATTATATGTTATTATATGTCAATTTATCTACATTACCATGCTTCATCTTCTTTGAGTGTGTGCAGTGACATCCAGATCCTTGATTGCTTCACTCTACCCACTAAGGGGGCATCCTACTTTTAGATTTGAGACATACATCGACATATCAACCGACTAAGGAATATTATACATGACTACACCATCTAAGTTATATCATTCCCACACCACACACTCTAGTTATCATGCTAATGTACAGTATTTACTAGTTTACATAGATTACTCTATTGACATTTACTAGTATATAACACTTGTTAATTTCTTAGCATCTACCTAGTCTTGTAATACATGTTTTTCATACTTTCACTTATTTATTTTATTAGTTAGATGAAATTATATTTCCAACATTTACATGTTTTTCTTTCTTGCTTTGTGTAGCTAGATGTGATTGTGTATTTCTTAACATCTACCTAGTCTCGTACTACATGTTCTACATACTTTCACTTCTTTCTTTGATTATTTAGATGCAATTGTATTTACAAAATTTACTTGTTTTTATTTCTTGATTTGTATATCTAGATGTTATTGCATTTCTCAGTTCTTATTTTGTCTCTTGTGTGTGCCTTAGGACATTTGCCAATGTCCTTTGCTTATATTAGTCTATATGCTTATGTCTCTCACGCCAACCTTGCTTGTTTTAAATTGTATGTGTATGTGGGAATTTTAATATGAATTGTATACTTGATTTCTAGTTTGAGTGACATGTGTCATGTCCCTTATTTTCTTGGCCCCTTGGTCACTCGTATATGCTTTTTGTTTCTCACCTTGTGTTATTGTAGCTTGTTTGATTCTCACTATTTACAATGACATGATCCACATCATGCATTATCTTTCTTTCTTGGATGCCATGATGAGCATCATGCTACATCCCTCCTTGATAACTAACTAGTAACAACTAACATTTTCAATTTTAATTCACTATACTAAACATATTATTACACTATTATATCTATCTAGGCATGCCCCTATTGACATAACATTATCTAATACAAAATATTTTATATCTTGAAACATATTTTGGAATATCATTGTTATAACATGTATATTCACAACATAACACAATTATAGGGCTCTTTCTTCTGAGGTTAGTCATTGTAGGGTGTTAATTTCTACCCTCAGAAGAAGGGGCAATAATAATGGGTTTTGTCATAGAGATTAGAGCCTTCTACCAGTGAAAAAGTTTTTTTTAGAACATTCAAAATATCAATCAAAACCCAAATAAGGAAGAAAAAACTAGGAAAATAGTGATGAATATAGAACAATCATCAAAAATAGCAAAAAACCTAGATTTTCTAGAAATAAGTAGAAAGGTAAGTTTAATTATAGTTACACTTTTGTTACCGATAGTTTAGTTTAGATTAGGTAGTTTTAATAAAATTTGTATTAGATAATCCAGACATAGGGGGCATCATTCATGACATGATGGCTCTCACTTCCAGTTTTAGATTGGACAGTTAGTATAACTTCTAGATCAAAATCCATGTTATAAACACTAGTCATTAGGGGCAATATACATAACACATTGGATTTCTTTTCTTTTTGAGTTTAGTACATTACCTAATAATTTTCAATATTCGCATTCCTTATTCCATCTATAGGTTTTTGGCATCATTCTCAAGTGGCTTCCATATAAGCTTAGGCCCTAGTTTTATAGTAACTTTCATACAAGCCTAATCTACAACTTTTGAAGTGGCCAAGATTGGCCTAGTTTCTAGTACACATTCATCTATCCATGAAAAATTATTAGATTACATAGAGTTCATGGGATTTAGGAACCATCTTATATGACACACATTCATACTAGTATCAATTCATAATTCCACATTTCATGGGAAATGATGTAGCCAAAGGACTAGCTAGCCTTTGTATTCTTAAGCCACCTACTCAGAGGGATTTTATACATAGTCTAAAAATATATTAGAAAATTCATGACCACATAGATTCACATAGTAGGTGACAATAGAGATAAATATCCATCCCTTGCATTCTTGAGCCACTCTTAAGGAATTGAGCACTCAACTCCATTTATGATATTACTTTTGGTTCAACACACACCCAACATACTTAGCATCATTAAACATCATAATAGGTTTTATATTGGTGCATGTACTTAGTGAGGTTTATTAATTCCTTTCTCTTCCTGTCTCTCTCTTACCCATCTTTTGTATGTTCTTATTTTAGATATAGCATATCAGCAAGAACTGATCTACTCTTTGTTTTTCTCTTATAGATTTACGCTTCACGATGTGATCTATCTATGCACATAAAATATCACATAGCTTCATGGGCTTCAACCTTATGGGTAAGTTTATGTACACTTTCTATATCTATTTTATCCTAGTATTTCACTTTGCTAGATCACTAGAATAAAGGGGGGTAAATGTAGTCATATAAAAGTCTAGATTGGTAGTTTGAGTGTGGCTTGTGACACCCAATCCATAGGTCCTTCTTGTATGTTCTAATGACCCTTATAGACACATTTTTTCTCTTTTTAAATCATCTATATCCTTTCAAATGGTCATTCTAGCTCAGCTAGACTTTATTTCCTAGGCCAATCCTATCCTCTAGGTCTTGAGCTTGTAAGAAAAAAGCTTCATATCATACTATAGCACCAAATCCTAGGGTGTCTCATTTTTAGTGCTCTATTTTAATCACAAACAATAATTTCCATCTAATTTATATCTTTCATCATGTCAATCTAGTGCAAATACATTTAACCCATGACAACTAGTTCCCTATAAAAGTCCATTCAAAGTCCATTTACCAAGGGAGGTGACAACTATTACAAAGCAAGAAAGAATATAAATAAACCACTAAGGAAATTTTTCCTATTATCTACATACAATGACCTAACATAACTATAAACACATTCAAAATCTCACACTTTTCCATATCCACCTCAAACACACTCAATTTGGCATTATTACATCCACATTACACTATTGCATAAAGCATATAGAGTGGAGGAAATATATCTGGATTGATCCCTCTTCTGAGGATTGGTATGTAGGCACTATACCCACATAAGGGGTGTGGATAACAAATTTAGTGCATCTTGCACACACTAACCCCACCTTTTCAAGTGATTCAAATCCTATTTATCAAGCATGATGAAGGGTTAGGGTCTGAAGATTAAAATAACTCTAAAATAAGTTTTATAAACATTTATCACTTGAAATTTCATAGGAAAGCTCATATAGGAACAACACAAATAACCTAAAAAAATTAGGTCTCTATGAGTGGTTTGGACAATAGTGGTATAAGAGGACAATAACATCAGACCCTAGGGTGTTTTGTTTTTAATAGTCCTATCCTTTCACTGAACAAAATCTAGATTCAAATTTGTGACATTATCCTAGTCCAGTATAACCAATTTTAGACTCTAAAACAACCATTTCAACTTGTTTTAAGCTTAGTTTTATTTCTCCTAATTTATTACTATTTTTAGAAAGGTGAAAAAGGTATATAAATTGTAAAAATTAGGACTATAATTATTGTAATATTATTTATTGATTTATTAATCTAAACCCTTCACTAAAATAGGAATAAAAATCCATTATTCCCAAAATAATTAAATCACATTTACACTTGACAAAGGCCCAATTGTTTTAGTGTAATTTTGGGTACTAACATTGGCTCTCACCTAGGGATGCATACCCCCTACAAGTGTGTAGAGAACCCTAGAACGTAAGACTATTTGCCCATCCATTAGGTCACATAATAAATACTTATAAATTTTCTAACAAACATTCATGAATGCTAAAAAAACATGACATACTTAATAAAACAAATTACAAAGATCTAAAACTGAATGCACAACAAAAAACACAAAATGAAACTATACAAGTGAGGCCTAAAGTAAAGGGGAAATAAAGAAATAAAAGGACAAAGTAACAAAAAACTATAAAATATATACATTATTCAACCTTAGTTGAGGAAATGATTTAGATGATTTTCATTATCTAGTGGATCTAAAATTCTTCCATCCCTTAATCTTTTTATCTTTTCCAATAGCTTGGTAGCTAAGATGAAGTAAATCCATATCTGCACTTGCCTAAAATATCTACTTCTAAGCTGTGATAGGATGACATATTGAAGAAAATACTCTTTTCATGATATCAAAATTGGATTAAAACATGCTAAAAGATATTGATACCTTTTTATCATCTCTAAATAAGCTTGATTCTCAGTTGTAATCAAAGTGTATAGAGCAAGAGTGTATTAGGATCAACATTATTATTCATGCACTCAAAGTTATTTTTGAAATAAATCCAAGAATTTTCATCTTCAAGGGCATAAAAGATAACCCCATCCTTACTAAATGGCATTCTCTAAACAACATCTTCATTATCAAACCCAGTATCAAGAATAATTATTTACTCAACAATGTCCAAACTCCCAATAGAGTCACCCAATTCTACACTCATGTCTAGTACTTATGTTAGAGAACAATATAGATATTTAATTACATAATGATTTGGTGACTCATTTTATTGTGTCATATTATCATCACAATAAAATTCATATGTTGGGACTCTCTTAACCACACTCTAAAACTAATCAGCAATAGTAACAAACATCATTTCCATGGAGATAGAAAACTTACATGGTGAGTCTTGATAATCAAACATCAAAATATCATATTCGTATGATGCATACTCAAGTTCATCATAATATTCATCAATTTTTTTAGCAATATCACATGGAGGATGTGGGAGGAAGCACTTGTTACACCCGTTAATGTCAAAATAAGCACTAGAATCAAAATAGAGTTGCCAGATGATAAAAATAGAGTCACACTAAAATAAAAATTCTAAAATATAATAGTTAACACATTGATTGTGATACATGTTGAAATCAAAATTGATAAAGATAATGATGAAATATAATACAAAGACACTGAAATGTTTATAATAATGTTTAAAAGGGGATAATTCACCTTCCAACATGTAACTTTAATATATCTTTACAAGAAATGCAACAAAAGTCAATTATCGAGCCTCAAAAATTCTTTTCATGTCCCTAGTGGAGTGTTGCAACATTGACAACCAAGATGTTAAAATTAGTGAGTAATAATAGAAAACTTCACAATATTAAATACTTATGTCTATTTTTAAGAGTCCCCAACAACACACAAGTGACCAAGAATTTAGTTTAGTCCCCAACAATGGCGCTAGTTTAATGTTTGTTCCTAGTTATACACATCTTATGCTCAACCTTACACACTTGAAGAAAATGGAAAGAAATGATGGAAAACTTGATGTTATATCATTGTATCTAGAGATGGGTTAGGCATCAAGATTATACTAAATGTAGTAAATGACTGAGAGGCACATACAAAGGTTATGGTCATCTCCTTGCTACTTCTAGTTTTTCTTGAACCTAGGTGAGAGGACCTATAAGGTATCTTGTACACATGGAGATATTTTTAAATTCAACCTCCATGGGGATTATTATAAAATATGACATCTAATGAGGGCACAACCAAACTTGCATACTCCACTTGGGAAGGGTTATGACATGGAATGCACAAATGCACTAAATCAGACACAAGTTATTGAAGACATATGAAATTATGATCAAAAACTTCATTCACAATAATATTAAACAACATAGGGGTTGAATAAAAGATTACAATGCTAGGATTTAAAGCACAAAATGAAGACACATGTTAATTATGCATTATTTATGCATCTACTAGAAAATAAAATTCAAAATATGCAAAGGGGATATTATTATGAGTTAGATGATTATAATAAAGAGGAAGGGCGTGTTGGTTTCCTAGTATATTTTTTAGTAGTAGGAATTCTTTCAACACACATGACATGATTTATTGCAAATATGTAAGGAAATTGAAATGCAAGCCATGAAAACTACAAGGAGAAATTTGTATCCATCAGTGCCAATAGAATGCAAATGCCCAAACTATCCCTAAAACCCTAGATAACATACACTAAAACTATAATCTCAAATACTTTATCTTGCTAAATTCATTAACCTATGGTTCTCTTAAAAGTTATTCAACAACACATTTCCAAATACAACTATAGAAATGGATTTATAACTTAGGTACATGCTCAAAATGATAACCAATAATTAATATAAACTCAAATATCCAATAAACAAAACTTGTAAAACATACTATTTAATTTCATTAATAGCATACAATAAAAACCCACAAATATTTTCCATTGACTTGAAATAAAATCTTACATACACTAGTGTTTTAGAATGTTGTTATGGGGAAAAACATGGTGGATTTGCTCCATGTTGGATAGGAGAGACATATAGAGATGCTCTAATATATTAATAATGGTTGTACAACATCAACCACCTTAACAAATGAAATATATTACAAACATTAATGATCCTAAAATATGGAAGAGCCTATACTAAGGAAGAAATCAAATACCAATAATAGTGACAACAATGACCAACACAATGGACAAACAACCTCTTGAATAGAATAAAAAACTTATATTTATACATTTTTTACCCATATAAAATATAAAAGTACCAAAGTCCCACCAAGATTCTCTTAGGTGGAAAAAATTCCTTGCCACACTTGAAATCTTCATGAAATTGTAAGGAAAATAACTATTGTAAATGACTTTACAAAGAATGATGGAGATATGCAGCAAACTCTTTGATTTCATGGTAGGAGATGCCTTTCACACAATATAGAAGGGGAATAATCATGGTGGAGGATCAAACAAACTTTTTCATTACATAGAACTGTCTGAAGATTCCCTAGACCACTTGCTTGCATAGTTGGAACCTCTTAGATAGTTGGCTTTCGTCTTATGCATGCCATAGAACAACTTGATATTACAATGATGGAATAGGAATATTATCGATCCATGGATGTTTAAGAGATATTATTTGGAGTGGTCCACCTTGGATTTATAGACCTATAATATCTCTCCCATAGAGGAACTTAGACAAGTGTGATAATAAAAAATGAAAAACATAGGTTATACTCAACTTTTAGTTTTTCTATCCAAATTATCAAATATAGATGGAAAAGCAAACACAATCCATCAGATCATGATCCAAGGGGTGGAGCATTGTTGGATATAGCCTATAATTTGTCCTTAAGGATGTGCCACTTATCAACCTCATGGTATTTTTGGGATTTTCTACAAATGATCCCAACTACTTGATCATTATCGAGCCATGTGATATAACCTTAGGCTTATTAAACTTTTGACCTATTCCACTTATCATTAGATCTATTACTACCTTCCTAATATCTTAACACGTGTGGATCTTGTATGCTCTCATAGGGTCATTGAATTCTTTGAATCCTCACTTATCAATGGATCATCCTTTCTTGAGCAAATGTGATCCATAAATATGATTCCATTTGAAAATAAATAGCTACTTTATGGGGCCTAAATTTGATACTCACATAGCCATCCTATAAAATTTTAATCTTAATGGCTATTTATCATGGATTAAGATTGATGTTTGTGTACCTATCAATAACATCTATTATGTCTTCACCTATGCAAACTCAAAAATTTCTTTGGGACATTGTTTATCAGGTCTTTTATCTTTGGCATTCCTATTTTCATCAGCCCTTTAGTATTCAAAAGAATTTTCTCCTTCCTTTTATCTTTAGCATAATTTTTGTGGACATTTTATACCACAAGAGTTATTGTGGGATTTTTTTTCTCTCAACACTTTTGTTTTCAGGTCCTCTATTCATCAAGAGAATTTTTTTGAACATTTTGTCTAAAATAGTTTCCCTAAAGAAGTTAACCTTAGAACTTTTCATGCAAAAATTAAGCTTCCAGCCTTTTGTCATCATTGGGATAATTGTTTTAGACATTTTTTCTAAGACAGTTTCATAATAAAAATTAAACTTGGCATTTTCTTCAAAGAAATTGAGCGTACACTTTTGCTGAAGGAATGAGTTTTGTTAGGATTTTTATCATAAGCAAAATGCTTGAATGCTAATTTACCTTTAGAAATTTTACCATAGACAACATATCTAAAACAAATAAGGATTTTACATTTTTTCGAAGGAATTCAAACTTTTCTATCTCGACCCTTTTTTTTGGTACTTCTTCTCCATATCAACTTTGTCAAAAGTACATTTTAGACTTTTTGAAAGTGCCCTTCAGAGTTATTAAAAGTGCCCTTCAAAAAAATTTCAAGGGAAAAATGCTCAAAATAAATGGCCCATCAAGAATTTTATAAAGGAAAAATGAGCCTTCAAAGATTTTTCAAGGGTAAAACGTCCAAAAGAAATAACCCTTCATGGATTATGCAAAGGAAAAATGACCATACGAAGATTTTCCAAGGGTAAAATTCCTAAATTAAATGACCCTTCAGGGATTTTGTAAAGGAAAAATGACCCTTCAAATAATTTCAAGGGAAATATGCCTTAAATAAATAACCCTTTGGTGATTTTTCAAAGGCAAAATGACCCTTCAGATATTTTTCAAGGGAAAAATGCTTGAAATAAATGACCCTTTAGGGATTATACATAGGAAAAATGACCCTTCAGAGATTTTCTAAGGGTAAAATGACATAAAAAATAGGGCAATATGTTTTACTCAGAAAAATAGAATTTGTCAGGTTTTTTTTATCATGGATAATTTTCTTGATGGAAATAAACCTTTGTAATTTTCTCATGAATAAAAATCACAAAGAAATATTTTCATTAGGGAAAATATCTTGACAAAAAAATTGAAAACCCTAAGGCTTAACACACACTATGTAAAGACTAGATTAACACATAGCTGATTAATCAATAAACTTGACCTTTCAAAGGGGCACTTAGAGATGGAAGTTGGGATAAGGACTTAGGAATTTACACTTGATAAGGGCCTAATTAATTTAGTTTGATACTGGGCACTAATAGGTATACTACTCATGGGTTATTTAATAAATGACATGAGCATATGAACATGATTAGAGATTAAAATTCAAGGTGTTGATATATGAAATGTTCAATATTAGGTGCAAGAAATGATGACCAACATGACATATACATCAATTTATTATTTCATAAAACTATAAAGGGACCTAATCCCATGTCACAGTGAATATGTTTTCTAACCTATTAAATGGGTTCATGCTTAAAACATTTTTATGTGAGGGTGAGAATCAAATTATAAATGTATAGGATGGAAATTAGTTGTTTTGACATGTGAAATTTCATCTAATTTGAATTTCTTTGAGAAATGTCAAATTATAATAAACAAACCTAATAAATGGGATAGTTTATGTCTTGAAAATGGAAGTAATGTAAACTTGTCTAGTAAGTCATAGTTTTCATTATAGATGAGTTTAATCTAATTTTTTGAGAGGGTTATCCCATTATAAATTTAATTATTTATAGTATGAGGTTGGATTTAAATCCAATAAAATCATATTGGCATTGGAATTATTTTCTACTTCACTTGTAAATGATAAAGGTATTAGAGAATGGATTGGGCATACTACTCATGGGTCCATCAAACCATTAGAGATTCACATTTATGGTGTTGATATACACAACACTAAATGTGAATCTTAGGTCTACCAATAAATAAATCTCACAATACATGTGAACCATTAAAAGGACTATATATATAAGTGCCAATCGTATTGGATGGGGGATACACATGCTTAAATATGATGGAAGTCACTTATTTTCACTATTCCTATAATGGTTTAAATTTAGAGTAGGTGATTGCCCTCTCTAATAAATTTTGTAGTATGTATTTTTTTTAATATGAGTATTATTTATATAATTAAATAAATCACCAACACATTTGAAACATTTTAGAAATAGTGAAAATAGGTGTCAATCATAGTGGATGATGAATCTAAAAGCATCGATAAGATGATTGACACTTGTTTTACACTATGTTTGTAATGGTTCACATTTAGAGTGGGTGTCCAACCACTTTAAGAAATTTCACAAGATGGATTCATTTAAAATGTGAATCCTAAGTACACAAACAAAAAAATTCAAAAAATATGTGAAACATTTCAAACGTAGTGTAAGTAGATGTGAATCATAGTGGATGAAGGATCTAATGGCTTAAAAGAGGAAAATTACTACTTATTTTCACTATGTCTAAAATGGTTCATATTTAGAGTCAATGGTCACCCACTCTAATAAATTTCATTGGTTGAATTCTTTTTGAATGTGAAGCCTTTCTCTACCACTAATGAGACTCAACACTAGATTTGAGCCATTTCATTCATAGTTTAAATAGGTGTGAATGTGTTTACATATAGTTACACTATAATTATAATGATTCACATTTATAGTGAATAACCACTCACTCTACATATATTGCCACTTATTTTTAATATCTATTGAAATGGTTTACATATACTATGGAATTTATTTATTTGTAGGCCTAATATTGAAATGTAAAAGGAGTCCAAATTATGACATTTATTAGAGTGTGTGGATGCACACACTAAATTTTAACCATTGAGGACATAAATTAAATACATTTAAATGATTTATTGAATAATTTTCATCCATAAACCACTATAATTTAGACTATTTTCACTATTCTTACAATGTGAACCATTGTAGGAATAGTGAAAATAAGTTTCAATTGTAATTTTTTCCTAACTTAACTTGGCACAAGCCTTTGGACATCTAAAGTTTTAACTTAAAACCATATTGTAAATTACCTTTTCACACACATTATTTTTATGCCAATTAAATGTAAAATTTCAAAACATATCAATAAGAATATACATTTAAGTGAAAAATAAAGAAAAACCCATAGGCAATCAATCAAAAATGTCTTGATATGCATTTGAAATTCAAATATTTAAGGGATAATGAACAAAAATTATAAGCATAGTGAAAATACATGTCAATAATAGTGGATGAAGGATTTAAAACCTTACATAGGATGATTGAAAATTATTTTACACTATTCTTATGCTTTTCTTGCAATTTTTTTGATTTGGTTGTATTATCATTTAAGTGGTTTGATTTTATTGATTAAGCAATGAAGTAAGACAAATTATTGATCTACGTATAGAAACCACATTATGGATTATGGGCTAAACCATTAATAGTGTTATATTGGTTTAGACATATGTCATGTTTCATAAAAGATAGTTAATTCATATGTTTATAATACAAGTCTTGGTGATTAGAAGTTGGATAAAAATGTCATAAATGCTTATATGAGATTAGATAGTCATTGGTTATGTTAATATGTGCATGATTAAACATAAAGCTTATCCTTACTAAAGAATTTTAGGACATACCTTATGTTGTGGCTATCAAGATGTGTATAATCTAGTGTTTGGTAAATGGTCCTAGAATATGGATGAGAATTAGTAGTTTATGGAAAAAATTTAGTTAATCCTTGATTTTATGATTAAGCAATATACCTTGGAAATGATTCACTAATTCATAATCTTCTTTATTAAACACACAAGCTAATGCCTGAGGCTAACTAAGAAATTAACTTTTGCATGGTTATAGACATGATAATGATAGGGCATGAATGCCTATGTTTTAATAATAACATGATATGTTAACTTAAGAAAATAAGTAAGAAATAAATTAATTCTATACTCCTATGGTTAGCCATGAGATGGTAATTTTATAATATTATAGGTGATCCTTTAGTTTACATCATGTGGGCCTTAGTGATGGATTAGAGATCTCTACTTGCTGATCTAACAAAGTGATAAGACTTGATAAGAAAGTTGGTGAGATGGACCCCTATGTTCGATCTCTTATAAATATGCACTTAAATATTGGAAATGCACATATAGTATATCCTACTTACTATTCGTTACAACATTATCCATTAGGATGTTTGGGATGCTAGTAGTGGTTTGATACTTCTTCTCATAGATATGTCTAGTTGCATTACACTACCTTAGTTATATATAGTTTGATTTTTGATGCCTTGTTGTATACTCCAAAAGATAAATTCAGAATAATCTTTTTTTGGGTTTGTTTCATCTAGTATCAAAGCCTTTCTTAAAAAGGTTTCTATTAAGTTTTAGCATGTGGCACTAATTTTTGGCATGTGCTCAAAAATCTAGTTGAGCTTTGGTAGGATTATGTAAACCCTTACAAGGGGATTGTGCTTTCATAATGTACTTGGGTTGTTGTTAATACATCTATTGTAGATGTACATATCCTTATGGAGGATCATTTTACTAGTTTGTATGTGTATGCCTTATTATGGCTGAATATTACCTATATGTTTATGTTGTCTTGATAATATCAAATTGAAGCCTAGTATGTTAGAATGTGTACTAAACCATGGCTGGATTTATATGCCTATTATAGTTTGTTATATGTCTTATATGCTTGAGAAGGTTATGTGGTGACCCTTATAAAGTTGCTTAACCTATTGGATGAGTTGATTAGTGATTTGTTTATTCAAGGTTGAAGTGTTGTAAAGTTCTTATATTATGGAATGTATGTATGTGTGTGTATGTATAAATTGATAAATTTATGCAAGTGATATTTAGAGGATTAAGTATAGCTTTAGTTGGGTCAACCCTTCCTACATCAGTTACATTTAGGGTAAGTGTCACTAGTCAACCATTAACTTGTATGGGTAAGTCAATGGAATACTGATGATCATCACTTTACCTTAGAATTGAGGAAATGATGTTTGATATATATTTTTGACTTGTATGGGTGAGTAATCAATAGGTGTTTAGAACATCCTGACCTTAGGAAGACCAAGGGTTGAGATCAAACTTAGAAAACTACATAGGGTGAGGGTGTCATATTTACTTGGGTAGATCGGTGAGGCTTGGGATCTCTACTTTGTGGGAGCATCTTACACTATATTAAGATCTTGATATTGCTAATGTATTTAGTCTCTTTGAGTTATATAGATGAGCATGTGGCTTCATAACTCAAAGGGATGAAAATAAATAAGGGTGTAATAACATTTATTTCTTGTTTTACATTTATGATGTTTTTCCAATCATAGATGTGTTTTCATCAGTGATGGTTGTTTGATCAAGGATAGATGGGTTTTCATGAGGATGCCATGTTGACCATCGATATGTGATATCCATGTGGATGTTATATAATCCTTGTTGAGTTATGCACCCATGAGGATGCTTAATTAAAACCATGACTATGTTTTGATACTCATGGGATGTCTGTTATGATATAGATATAACTTAAATCTCTGAGAATGTTTATTGTGAAGTTTAGTTGAACTTATTAATTATGGAAAATTTTAATTTCCATTGTAGTGTTTAGATTTCACCCCATACCTTGGCCAAGTCTACCCTTTCCCAAAATAAATTTTTGCATCCAAGTGAGTTTTCATGTTTAAACTTTGAATTATTAGATTAAGTTAACTAGAAGAATAGTGATGTAAGCTTCTTGTTAGAATGATAAAATAATACCATAGTAGTCATTGATAGATTGCATGGGAAATTTATCCTATGATGTTGAGGTATAATGTATTTGGAGGTCAAAAGGGTATAGCTTGAGCTTGGAGGGCCTAGTAGGTGAGTGTGACTAACTTACTTAGGCAAGTTGGTGAGTTTTAGGGATCTCTTGTTGTTATTGATTAGCATGAGATAGCTATCCATGATGCATGAATATTTTTAGTAGATATTCAGAAACTCATGGAGATATATTTTATGGATTTTTTAGAATACAACCTTCCTTGATAGAAGGTGATCATGATTTACGATTCCTAGGACTGATTATGTGTACTATATGATAGATATCGGTGTCATGTGGATGACATCTAGACATTATGTTACTTGATGGGATTCATGGACCCTTATGATTCACCATCATGTGAATCTATTTTTGTACTATGAAATACCTTGGCATAGTTTTTTTAACACTTGAGTCACATATGCAAGGTCTTTTTCTTGTGAATCCTCCTTAAATGTAAAATTATTGTGTTATATAATTACTACTTTTTATTGATCTTTCTACATCATGTAAAATTGTGTCTTTATTATACTTGTGCATATGTTTGACCTTGTGGACTTTCACATACTTGTTTGGATACTAACCTTGTTGTGTGAAATTTTACATTTTATTGGTTATGTAAAATTACGTAAATTGGTCTCTTTTACACCTTATGTATATGTAATAACCTTATGAGTTTTCACTTTATCTTCTTGATATTAACATTTTTATGTGATCATTTTATAGACTCAATGGTAGGTTTTTAATGGTTGAACACGTGAATGATAGTAAATTACTTGTATAAAGTGATCTTTCACTTTTGAAATCAATCATGCAGACCTTATTTTGATCTTTGGTTTTAAATTATTGCATGAATATTGTGTGTACTTATCATGGAATAAATTTAAATTCATTTTGTTAACATATTTTTTATGTGGTTAAGTGGCTATACTCTACTTGTGTGACTTGTTTTTCCCTTTGAAACCAACTTTTATTTGATTGAAATTGCCAAGGTATAATGTTGTATTATGTTATGTGATCCCACATCACTACTCTAGCATTGAGTTTTGATACAAGTAGGATATATAGGGTGAAGTGAACATTATATTTAAGATGATTAGATGGGGTTCAGGATATAGAGTGGAGTCTCACATATGATGAAAACCCAATTCTCCCCTTTGCATGAATTAGTTGGTTGATTTGTTTAAGTTGTGCACCATGAGTGCCACATGATGGCCATGGGATCTTCATGCATAATGGTCACCTCTTGGTTTGAGTGTTCCTTTAACCACCTATTTGATGTTTTTATACAAAAAACCTTGTGAAATTTGTCTATGTAGCCTTGTAAAAAACTATTTGGTCCTAAAAATTAGAGTTTTATGAAGAATCAACAATTTTGAACTTATTGAAAAATAAGTACGTGTTGACTTGTAAAGTCAAGCATATTATTCTTGAGGTAATGGTTTAATTACACAAAGAGAATATTTTGATATGAATATTCTAACTTGCTATCATGTGTTGACTAGTAAGTGAAACCATGTTGTTTATGAGGTATTATTATACATATACCTGATACTATTTTTCATAAATATTCATATTTTTTATTGTTCAATCATGGTTGAAATGCATGCTGATTTTATGCTTAGGTGGAGCAATGTTAAATTCTGATTAGGCAAATTTTATTATTTTTATGTATTATTTTTATGTTGCCATGAGCTAAGTATAGTGAGATGGTGGGATTGTAATTCTTGTAACCATCGTATGAGCTCACATGTGTGTTTTAGAACATGTTATAATCCTTTGGGTTGCATCTGACACCTGGTATGGCTTATCCATGGGTTAACATGGTTGGTGTGGGATACTACACTAACCCTTAAATGATTGATGATGTAGTGGAGCAACCATAATAGTATGGATTACTGCCATTGTGATGTGACATTCTATAATGAATGCTCTTAGAATTTTGCATGTGGCATGATGTTTTAGTGGAAGGTTTCAATTGTTGATCTTTATTCTAGTTATAATCTGATGGGATTGGATTTTTTCATGTTTATTGACCTCATATTATAGGTCTATGTGTGTTGACACAAGTGATATTGACTCTAGTCAAGAGGCATATTTGGACTATTCTTCTAGTATAGACATCACTCGTTATCATGTGGTTACTTAGCTACATGTTCCTACTTGGGAGTATTTTTATCACCCTTTCTTGGAAGCCTATTAAGGAAAGTATGAGCTATTATGCTTTGGGACATTGTGTGCTTACAATGCTTGTAACCACCATCATAATAACTGGAATGGTGAATTTCAATAGAGTTGTATTAAGTTTAATAGTTGTTATCTTAAAATTTTTTCTAACTAATGTAGGAATTTTGGGTTTGATGAACCTAATTTATCTTGATTTTATTGGATATTAATATGTTTGATGGCCTTTTTAAGGCATGAGAGCAAAAACATTCCAACCAAATCTAAGTGAGTTGGTGGAATTTCTATAGCAATAATACTGTTAAAGTGTTATATTTCCATTTTTCAATGTCATATAGAACATGTGAAGATGGGAAGGAGGTCGTCACAAGGCTTAATACTTTATATAATGCAACTATCCTAAGGATAGTAGTCATGAATGGTAGTAAGATATAGTTGAGACATTACCACCTCACAATAGGTGGAGAGTTTGTGTAGTGTTTTTGACTGATAAAATTAGAATTTTTTAGATATTCTTGTACTTATATATTATTGGTCACTAGGATGGATCCTCTTTAAAGAGGGGAGGATATCAAAAAATGACTTGGTGGCCATCATAGACACTAGATTATAGTTTGTGTTAGCATGATTTCAATATCACTTGGACTGATGATGTTCAATGTTGGTTTTATTTTCATATGGCTGTGATACAAGTACATTGGATGTTGAGCATGAGATTTTATGTCATAATTGATACTCATATTGGATTCAATATATCCTAATATGCATAGTTCTTACACTAGATTCATTTTATCATGTTTTATGTATACGTTGCTTTAGCTTATTTACATTATTATATGATATTGCTTTAGCATGTCTCACTGATGTGGATTGACATTGATAATTTTTGTAGTAGTTTTCTATGTTTTTCAGGCCATGTGTGGGTTCATGGTTATCAGGACTAACTCTTATCCTTCTCAACTATAGTTGATTTTACTTGATTTATCATTTCATGTCTAGTGTTTTGTACCGAGTTATTACTATCATATGGACAACATTCAAGTACTAGTGATGTCTTATTTGGTGGATGTAGGTACTAGGCTATGAGCTAGGCTTGGTATTAGGTTTGGACATCTTGGGTACATATGCAAGGTAATTATGTAGTCAAAAGGTCATTACAATAGGTATAACATGTACTATATAATATTGAGCCACCTTTGTTGTATTCATTTGTGTTATTAATTTTCATCATTTGGGTCTTGCCCCATTTCGTGCATGCATGTCTTGTTCTTATTCCCTATTGGGATTATTAGATTTTAGTATAGTTGTCCCTCTATCTTATCCTTTTATGCTAGAGGTCATTCTACATTATGGTTATCCCTTGGGTGTAATGGACTTGTGTTAAGCTTACATTATTATATGATATTGCTTTATCATGTCTCACTAATGTGGATTGACATTGATCATTTTTTTATTTGTTTTCTATGGTTTTTAATCCATGTGTGGGTTCATGGTTATAAGGACTAACTCTTACCCTTCCTAGCTATAGTTGATTTTACTTGATTTATCATTTCATGTCTAGTGTTTTGTACTGAGTTATTACTATCATATGGACAACATTCAAATACTAGTGATGTCTTATTTGGTGGATGTAGGTACCAGGCTATAATCTAGGCTTGGTATTAGGTTTAGACATCTTGGGTATATATGCAAGGTAATTATGTAGTCAAAAGGTCATTCCAATAGGGATAACATGTACCATATAATATTGAGATACCATTATTGTATTCCTTTGTGTTATTACTTTTCATCATTTTGGTCTTGCCCCATTTTGTGCATGCATGTCTTGTTATTATTCCCTATTTGGATTATTAGATTTTAGTATAGTTGTCCCTCTATACTATACTAGACTGTAGTGATATTTTAGTTGTCCCTTTTTCCCAGTGATATTTTATTATGAAGCTCATCTTATAGTTGGGTTGGGCTTGGTAATGAATAGACCGTAGTGGATATCTAGACCTTAGTAACCATGTTAGAAACTCCTTCATGGATGTTATCTACTGAGAACTTTAATCAACTTTAGAGATTTTCCAACTATTGTCATTCATCAATTTTTATATTTAAGATCGATTGCACTATTTGAGTGATCAATGTTATTTTGATGATTTTATTAATTATCATTAGCTTTAATGAATTGATGATTATTCTTATCATTTTTATACTTTTTGTTGATTCCATTAATTGTTATTATTTATTAAATGATTTTGTATATTTTACTATTCAATAATCATTATTATTATTTTATTATAGACTTCTTTTATTGTTACCTTATATCATTATTTTATTCATTTATTATTTCATTTTATTATCTTTATTTTATATTATTACCTATATTTTAATATCTTATTCTCTTTAACTTTTGCCCAAAGCTAAATTCTAAGAAAGCCTTATTATTTCATTGGAGGATTTTGTTATCTTTTTTTGACTTATATTATTATGTATATTATACTATTTTATTATACTTATATATATTAATTTATTCTTATTGTTATAAATATATATATATATTATATATATATATATATAATAATATTATATTATATACATTATTTTAGTTTTTCAAGGGCAACTTACTCAAACTATAACATCATTGACCAACGGATGAAAGGGATTGGCATTTTGGGCAAGATAGGGGGATGGATTTAGCTAGGGAGATGGGACACAAAGGCATAAAAGGGTATGGATGATATGGGCCTAGTGTAGAGAGTCTGAGAAAAGGTGGAAATGCAAAATAAAGGTGGACATCAGGTTGGAAAGAAAGGAGAGAACACATAAGTATGGTAGGAAGCAAGTTAAGAGGTCGAGGTTGTAGGACACGAAGGAAGAATAGATGGGGTAGAGGACCTAACACTAGGTATGGTGTATGGATATTAGATGGAAGTGTGACATATAGGGAGGCATTAGGAAAATATATGTAGGAAGATTAAGAAAATATGCTATAGAGTAATGGAGGATGTAATGGGCTTAGAGAGGAAAATGTAATGTAGGAAAATAAAAAGGAAGGGGAGAGATGGTAGGGAGGATGGGTAGAGGATGGAAAATGGAAGATTAGAGGGGGAAAAGAATACTCGAGGGGTGTTGGACTATGTTTCTTGTATGATGTAAAATGTCTCAACTCTGCATCCCCTAAGTAAGATCATTAGATTATGAACTGGTAATTCACATGAAATGTATAATGATCTTTAATTGAAGTCTTTAAATTTTTAATATTTCTCCTTTGGGAATATAATCCAAAAAGAGCAATTAGTTATAGTAATTATTTTCAGGAATGTTTTGTTGGAAAATAAACCCTATACTTGGTAATTACATTAGGAAATATGAGTTGTGTATCTTCCTTAAAATTTTATATGTCACAACCCATCATATTAAACTTTATACTACTCTTATTAGTTATTTGGGGTGAATTATTGACCACTATAAATTTGGATTGGTGGTATTTTTATTTTGTATTAATAATGAATTATGGGTTCAATATTCATAACCAAATGGTTTTGTTGGGTGACTCAGGTCACTGATTATGTTATATTTTAATCAACCTATGATTTCCCTATTAGTCATCATACCATTTTCACCTCAAATACTTATTATTAGTTCAACTCAAGAATATTATGGGAAAAATGATTGGGTTCATTAAATGTTGGAATCAAATTATTCCTTGTCATTATAATTATAGATTAAAAAAAAATGACCTAGGCATAATTTACCTCTAATAGATTTTGGGAAGTATCATGGTATTTTCCCATTTAAATTAAAATTGATTGGGCTCAAAATGTTTAAAAGAGATGAGTATACAATGTAAATTTTGGGTTTTGGACTATTAATATAATTTATTGAATTGTTTTGAAATGATTGGGCCTTTTAACATCAAAGGCCAAATTTTCATGTTACTACTAATAAGTTCCTTGAATTGAATTTTGATTGGGACAATAATAATGAACCTAATATTACAAAATGTATTATATCATATAGTTATGTCCATAATGTGATGATTGATGATTAAATCATGTACATATGTTTTATGTCAAACCCCTTTTTATTGATTCTCAAAATTTCAATCAATTTTTAGACCTTAGATGATGGCTTGAATCATTAGTTACCATTGTAGAAAAATGTGGTGTATGCCTATAAGTCATAGGTTATCTAGTCTCATTGATTGATTATTTTGACCCTAAATTGTGATGTAAATCATCCTCTATAAAACCCAATGTATGCCCTAGGCATTACTTAGGTCCACAATTTGGCTAAGTGTTACGGCTCCATGTTTTTTGCATTATTTTTATTGTCCTTATTAGCAGTATTATGAGTCTTTATTCATGGATTAGTATTATCTATATATTTATTACCTCATACAAGTACCTAGTTGTTAAAACCCTCCACCAATTTGATGTTTGGTTGGTAAGGGCCACCAATGATTACACTCATAGTGCTAGTTTTGAGGGGTGTCCTTCTTGCCATGATTATCTACTTCATTATTGCACTTGGATTTGCATGTGGTAGCTTCCCTTATTTTTGCTTGTTATCATACATTATTGGACCATTAGATTATATCTAATTAATAATTTTATGCTATAGCTCAATTTATTACCTTGTGTTATTATAATATTGTTATATTAGAAAGAACATTATTAGATAAGATGTTGACATTGAGATGTCCTTAATGTTAGTTTCTTGATTTTTGTATGATTATTCAATTATATTTATTTACTTGATATGCTTTTATATTGGGATAAAATTACTATATGAGTAGTAGTGAAATTAGAATGTACGATGTGAATTTTGACCCTTATATGTGGTTGTAATTATAAGAATAAATAATGTACCTATAGTGTTAAATAGGCACAAAATAGTAAAATTGTTATTACTAGAACAACTAGAACTATAATGTCCTTAATCTTGAATTATGAACTCATATCATTATTATCTTGTGTGGAAAGTTATCCCAAAGGAATAAGTTATTTGTTGTATTACAAATATCTGGTTGAACTCTTCTTATAAAACTACTTAACATTATTTATCATTCCTTATGTGAATTATTGTTATTCATTCTTTTTGATATAGTGTTGGAACTATTATTATGGTTTGGAGGTTAAATTTCCCTATTGAACATATCACTTATATCCATGCATTTTATACTTAGAATGTGGATTAGATAATGATGAACAAATATCTAAAACCATGTATGTAGTTACATTATGTCCTCATTTGGTAATCACCAACACTATGCTAAGAATAATCCAATGGTGCTTTGTATCTCTTTTCAAAGTTAACCATTGGACCATAACTAGTTCATATAAAGATGATTCAATAAGTGTCCAAACATGCTCTAGTGGGAGTAGTTAATATTAAATGGTGGAATTGATCGAAACTCTTTTAAGTAATGTATGGTCAATTAGTCATTGATGATTAAGGTATGCATCAATTCCACTAAGATTGATGTAAACTTTATGGGCCATTGAAATAACAATCAATTCTTGGTTATTAAATATTATCCCACTTGACATAATAATAAAAGTAAGTGGATTCACTTAATGAAACTATGTAAGCTTTATCCTTCTGTTTCTCTTGCCATTTTGTTGATTTGGTTGTATTATCATTTAAATGGTTTGCTTCTATTGATTAAGCAATGAAGTAAGTTATATTATTGATCTATGTATAATAACCTCATTATGGATTATGGGTTACACCATTAATAGTGAGATAGTGGTTTAGACATATGTCATGTTTCCTAAAACGAAAGTAATTCATATATTTAAAATATAGTTCTTGGTTATTAGAAGTTGGCTAAAAATGTCATTAATTCTTATATGAGATTGGATATTCATTGGTTATGTTTGTATGTGCATGTTTAAACTTAAAGCTTATCCTTGAGAAAGAAGATCATGATATAACTTGTGTTGTGGCTATCAAGATGTGGATAATCCATGTGTTTGGTAAATGGTCTTGAAATATGGATGAGAATTAGTATGTTAAGGAAAATTTTAAGTTAACCCTTGGTTTTATGATCAATCAATATAACTTGGAAATGACTCACTAATTCATAATATTATTTGTTAAATACACAATCTAATGCCTAAGGATAACTAAAAAATGAACTTTTACATGGCTATACACATGCTAATGAGAGGGAATGAACTCCTATGTTTTTATATTAACATGATATGTTAACTAAAAAATAAAAAATAAGTAAGAAATTATTTAAGTGTAGAATCCTATGGTTGGCCATAGGATGGTAATCCTATAGTATGATAGGTGATCCTTTTGCTTAGCAATGGATTAGAGATATCCACTTGCTAATCTCATAAAGTGATAAGACTTGCTAAGCAAGTTGGTGAGATGGATCTATGTGTTCGATCTCTTGGAACTATGTGATTAAGTATTGAACTTATAGTATATCATACTTGATGGTTGTTACATCATTATCCATTGGGATACTAGTAATGGGTTGCTAATTCTTCTCATAGAGATGTTTAGTTACATTACACTACCTTAGTTATATGCAGTGGGACTTTTGATGCTTCGTTGTATACTCTAAAAGATAAATTCAAAAAAAAAAATGGGGTTTGTTTCATGTCATCCCTAAATATTTTGGGGCATATAAAAAATATAAGGGACACATCCCCGCATAACACTGATAATAAGTGACAATGGTTCAGACTTCTACTATACTCAGGTTATTTTTTGTTTGAAAAAATGTTGTTTTCTTGAATTTTTTAGGTATCAATATATCTAATGTACATACATTTCACAAAAAAAATGTAATTATTTTAAAACAATAAATAATATTAAATTATATAAAACACATTAGATTAACATATTTATTTATTTTCAAGAAAAACTAAGTAAAATTATATAGATAATTAATTATTGAAAGTAAATATTTTACTATCTTATTATTTTCACTTATGTGTTTGGACATTGTTAAAATTATTATTAAATAATAGAAACATTTATTTGGCTTACACTAATTTTTCCTAAAATGCCATCTTTATTTTCTCTTGATGGGGATATGTGCAATCTTACTTGTAAATAGCAAAAACTATAATTGAGGTATACCAAATCTAAGATAGTTTTTTTCATAAATTTTCTCAATATTCTTCTTATTCAAGGGGTAATTTTCATTCTATAATCATTTTTTTTGTAAATTATTTTTAAAAAATATCCTACAAATCTTAGCATCATAATTCATAATGTTAACAAAAAATGCATAGAAAAAATGAATAAATAATATTTCAATTCTAACTGAATGTAACTTTGATATATTGAAAAAAAAATGTTTTACATTAGGATAGAAACTTTCCATAAAACTTTCCTCAATTATAGGATTGATAATAAAAATAATAGTAAAAAATAGCACACACTTTCCTTTTTAGAGTTGGAAACTTGTATTTTGGTTATGGAGTAGAGTACTACTATAATTATATATTGTTTAGAAAATTTAAATGACTACAATCATAATAATGTTTCCATGTTATTTGAGTTATTTCAACATGTAAGTCTATATATGAAAATTAGAAAGAAATAAAATCTCAATAATATGAAGGACAACCTATTTTTAAAAATCAAATATAAATTTTGATCCAAACATAATTTCGTTTGAAAATAAGTAACTAGTAATGAGACGATAGAAAATTATAATGAAAATAAAAAATCTTATTATCATTCCACATTTGAATAAATATGAATAAGGAATTTCCCTGGCTAGAACATATTACTCCCAACCATAAAGTTGAAAAAGTTCTCAACTTAGCTAGGAAGAAACAAATCCAATGAGGTTATAGTTTCTCCATAAGTGGATAAGTAACTTCATTTCTCTATAGATTTGGAAGGATGTTCATAAATTTTAGAATTTATTTACTTAAGGTAATTTGCATAAGGAGTTTCATTTCTCCAAATGTTTTTAAATCTATTTGCTTCAGATGTTTCCATACATTATGCTAATTTTATATGGATTATGTTACTAATAATTATGGTAGTTGATGAGTTACATACTAGGTCCAATTTAATGTAACATAGAACCAAACATATATTAGCTATTGATTTTTTGAAATATAAGAGACAAACATTATTTATTTATAGATATAATAATGTTTAATTTATTGTCTAGTGATATGGTTTATGTATGAAATTCTAAGTTAATTACAACTATTGTAAGAAGATTTTAGATATGATATATGTTAGCAAGACCTATTAACCCTCACTTTTAATAGTTAAAAAAACTCATAAAATACCTTATAAAATATATAATAAAGTTGCTTTCATTACCCCAATAATGTGGGATAAAGCCTCCATTTCTTATAAAACTAATTCAATAATTTTAAAATAAATTTTGTAAAGATATGGATTAGATTGAATTTTGAACAAAATAAAATTATCTAAAAAAAATTCCACATGTGAATTTATATATCATGTTTTTGTTGAATTATTTTGAATGAAAATATAGCATATAATTATTATAAGATTTTAACCATTTTTTAATAAAATACCATGGAAATATAGTTTAGAAATAAAAATACCCACAAGTTCACTTTTCCATTAATGATTTCATATTTAAATTTATCATTTTAAAGGGAAAAAATCATTCTTACATGGTTCTAATAAGGGGCCAAATAGGATTGTAGGCATGTGATTTCAACCTTAATATTATAAATATAAATTATTAGAATAACATCATTGGTATAATTATAAATTAAAATATGTGAATGCATAATTTATCATAAAAAATTCTAACATGTGATAAGAAAAACATAAGATACTATCCTCCCTATATTTACCCTAAATAACAATTATTTTTTAAATATTTGGTAATTTTTACTTTATTTTTTCTTATAAAATATATTAATAAAATACATAAAGATCAAATAATAAATATGAAAAGTTATCATTTCCAACCCATATATTTAATTTCTATAGAATATAAATAAATATTATTATAAAAATATATATGATTATGTCCCCTATCCTTTAACAGTAATTATAACATTGTGTTACAAAGTACAATCTAATTTTTTATCTTTTTATAAATAATTTCCTACTTATTATCCCAATCATAAAAATAATTATATGGTTGTGCAATATATAATTTAATACTACATAAAAATATCTCATTAATTCATATTTTTTAGATTCTCTTTGTTGGAAATGGTTACATTTGTTTTTTTGCATACCATTCACTTTCTCATGGCTTATGATATATATAATTATATTTTATTTGATATAGTAAAATCCAAATTTTACAAGGACTTAGAAATACAAGAGTGCATTACAAAAGTCTTAACAAGCCAATTAGGGCTGAGAAGTCAAAAAACAAAAAGTAACAATACTTAACATGGGAGCAAAAAACAAGAAACCATAACTAAACTAGGAGGAAGGTCCCTCCTGAGGGTTATTATCATTAGTAGTGTCCTTTATTTGGATTTTCAATTTGTCCTTTGAAACTTTAGCATGAGTATGGTTCCCATGGCCTTCAGCTGCTTCACTAAGGAAGATCATTCTGAGGCACTTTTTTCCTTTTACCTACATGAGAGATTATTTAGGGGAGACTCCTTTGGGGAAGCCTTAATGAGGGTATTTTAAAACATTTGGTGATTTCATAGTAGGGTACTTTGGTGGCTGAGTAGAGTAGACAAAGGCTTGAACTATTTATTTGACCTACTTGTGTAATGTATTCCAATGTTGGATGAGTTTGAGTAGGCCAAACCCTGCTTGTTGCACCTTTGAGTTAAAGTTTTCAAGCAATTGTTTGTTTATTTATAGCTATTATTTATAATTATTTAAATTAGGTATATTTTATAAAAATGTTTTAGTTTAAATATCGATGATTTTCCTATTGTAAATGTGTATATTTGGTACAAGATTCTTATTCAAATTTCTTGTCACTAATTTACCATATTTTGAAAAATTATACTATTTAGCCTATTTTTAGGATAATATTGACCCCAAATATATTTAAACTTGGTCTGTTAATACTAAAACTCACCTCAACACTTATCAAAATGGTATTTATTAACATTTTTCAAATATTACTAATTTGTTAGATAATCCTACCTAATAACTAGATCCTAAATTGACTATAGGATAGACCCATGTTCTATAGGGATCCATCATAGTTAAACCTAGGCATTATTTAGGTTTATCCCTTTTATATTTGTAGGGTTTTTTTTACTTTTTCATTAATCTTAAATTTATCTTTTCCTTCCTACATTTCTAAATTAGGCTAACATATATAATTATCCTAGATAAGTGCACACATTAATCTAGGATAATTTGTATATGTTAGCCTACTTTATAAATGTAAGAAGGAAAAGATAAAATTAAAATCAATGATAAAGTGAAAAAATACAAATAATCCTATATTAGTTCATGCACGAGCATGAATATATACACGTGTGCACACACATGCACACACACACACACAAGGTCTTGTTAAGCCATTTAACATAATAAGGAATAACATAAAAGAGACACATCAAATATAACATATAATATAAAGCCATGAGACATGTATACAATTATTCATATTTATTGCATTTCATTCTATCTTAGTCTTTCCTCATTTCCCTTATGCCAAAGTAGCGTGTTAGAATCTAGTAGTTGCATTATCACTTATAGGGAATAGGATGTTTAAAACCCTCACTCGATCCATTCCATATAGAAACACATATAGTTATGTGGATTTATAATTTTTTCATGTGGGAGATAAGTATTTTAAGATGATAAACTGGTGGTTTTATGACTCCATTAATCTTATTTAAAGTATCAAGATATGTTAAGGAGGATATTATTCTATTTCACACATTATTATTTATAGATATATCAAGCATAGATTCATGAGTAATAGATATATCAAGCTATGTTAAGGAGGATATTATTATATGTGAAACCCTAGTGAGAAAAACATGATTGAAAGTATAAATACACATCCATAATTTTTTTTTAACTATGGGTTTGCATGGGATGAACCATGTAATACATTAGTATATCTAGTAATAGTGTATAATTTTTAGATTGAAGGACAACATAATTATTATTAAAATTTAGATTTACATAACAACAAAAACGTGTGATTATATATTATCCCTTTGTGATTTACTTTGTTTATTATAATTTCATTATAACACTTAGACTTATTTATTTTCATAGTGTGTTATAATGGTGTAATTTTTTTACTTTCATTTATTATGCTTGTTTGTATCTAATTACAACTATTTTATATATTTTGTATAAAACTAGAATTAAGACACACGTAAATGGTGAACTCTAAATATTTCACACCTTCAACCCAAAGTTTACATAAATCCATATTTTCCTTAGGAATTTTATATTTTTAAAAAATCATTAAAGGGGTTATTTTATCATTTCAAGATATAAATTTCTATGTACATTGTTTAATTCTCACCATGGGTTACATTAATGAAATTCTTAAAATAATTTTAGCTCTAATGAACATCTAGTAATTAATGGATATATCAATAAAAGTTTTTAGAAATATTTGTATAAATTTCTTAATATAAATACTTTTTATTGATATTCAATAATACAAAATACTAATGAGATAAACAATTTTATTACTACATCTATGATTTTTAATTGTGTTCTTACATTCTTTATTCATTATAGTGAATGCTTAACTTACATACAACATAGTGAATTTATACAAAGTAGAATGCTTAATTATAAAATAAACAACATGGATAAATATTTGAATGTTCTTATTGAGAATATCACCATTCCAAAACCTAAATTATCCACTATGAGACATTCTATAAGGGACATATAAATTCAAATATACATTTGAATATTAAAAAAAAAACAAAAAATGTCTTATTAAACAAAATATAAAGTCCATAAATATTATCCAAAATAAAATATCATACATGCCTCTTTCACATGACATTATCATGAAAATATTCCAAATATTTGATATTCATGTAAATCCTCAAGAGAAAATTTACAACACTCTAAATTATATAGGTGATTTTGAGGAGCATACTTTAATGATTATTGAGTTGTTTTCTACAACATAGGTTTGTGATGAATTACATTTGTTATATTATTTTACTGATGCATCCCTAGATTCAATGGGGAATTTGAAAAAAATGTGTGTGTGTGTGTGCGTGCGCGCCTATGCCTATGTGTATATATATATCTGTGTGTGTGTGTGTGTGTGTGTGTGTGTGTGTGTGTGTGTGTGTGTGTGTGTGTGTGTGTGTGTGTGTGTGTGTGTGTGTGTGTGTGTGTGTGTGTGTATGTATGCATGTATGTAGGCATGTTAATAATAATGAACCAAGAAATATATTATAAATAATTTATCTAAAACAAGATAAAAATTAAGCTAAGTGTGATTTAATCTTTATATTTTTTTCTTGTAGTAATTTATTTATTTACAAACCATGTGATCTATAAATGAAACATATATTTATCAATAAACCCATACAACATATCAATAGTAATAACATGCAAATAGTTTACTCGTATTACACATAAAGATATTGATATATAGAAATAAGAAATCTAAC
>JARHVA010004012.1:250000-277500 GCA_037957365.1 Torreya grandis
GTACCTTCACTTGCCTTGTTGACTATAAATATGATGATACATGTGATGCATATGTAAGATTTCAATATATAAGTGAAACACGTGGAACTTAAAAATAGGATAAAAATCAAAATTCCTACACGAATTCCATTAGCACCAAACATTTAGTTAATTCACCAAAATTATAGTGATTCTTTCAAATCATTAGAAGTTCCTAATAAAAAAACTATATGATAAAAATATATAATTTAGAAGACATTATCAAAAAAAAATTATTTTTTATTGATAAATATAAATAGGCCAAAAGATAAATCAGTTTTTGATTTTCTATTTTGAGATTCATATAACACTAGATGACCATTTATGGCATGATGAGAGATGATGGTAAGATGGTGAGGAGGTAGGCACAAAGGAAGTTACAAGGGTGATGCCATATGATCCATTGAGGTAGGTGTGTAAATAATATTAGGATGGATAGATAAGGTATACACAATAAACATACATGTTGATATAAATACATGTAGATTAATTTCCCCCAACAAATGGTAAAATGTAGAGAAAATTTATATGTGCAATGGGTATGAGATAAAATTTTGTATTTGAGTCAAGTTTTTTCATGGCCTTAAGAATAAATCACCACCACAAGATAACTACATCATCCATGATGATATATTTATGTGGCAGAATATTTCTAAAGTTCTTGAAACCATATAACATTATTTGAAATAGTATAGATCTAGATGATATAGTGTAATTTAATTGTATGTCCCATAAAATATAAATCTATTCGTTACATATTTAATGATTATAATAATGTTTATATACTATATATCTATCTAATTTAAGGTTCTACTATATATGTACAACGTGTTTAATATAAAAATAGAATAAAAAATCTAATTTTATATAACAAATTTCCATTAGGTACCACAAATATATTTACTTCTTCAAAATTCTAGCACTTCTAATTTTTTAGGTGTGAGAAGCCAAATACACTTTAGGATAAACACTTAATTTATTTTTTTATTTTTTCTATTAATATCACCATGCTTAATGATAATTTAAGTCTTTTTGGTAAAAGTGTAACATTAAAACATTATTTTGGGCACACTCTATTTTTCATGCTAAAATTATGAAAGTATAACATTAAATCAATATATCATCATGGTTATAATAATCTACCATCTATATAAAAACATATCAAATAATTATAATAAAAGAGCATGTTGATATAGTTATAAATGTACAATTGATATAATAGTATTACATACATGACTATACTTATCCTTATCAAAATATGTAGCTATATTTATATTAGTATGATAGTACAAAATGCACCTGAATAGTTACAACAACCAATGATGTGAGCATTTTATCAATAAATAAAATTTAATACATTATTACATAAAATAAAATATATCTAAAGGAATAATATTCTAGTCATGATCTTACTTTGGTGTTTGTTTCTAGTTATAGAGATAACATCATTAGATCACTTTTCCTCCAACTAAAGATTGATATTCCCTTGCACACCTCCATATTGGGAATGTCCTTTCCTTTCATGCTAGATTATATGAATTCAAAAAGAACATTTATAAACAACTAATAATATGTGTAATGTTTAGAATTACTATTTCATGTAACCTCTCACAAATATACAAACTAGAATGTATAGTGGATAGAAAATATATATAACTATAACATTACATTCGACAAATAATTTTATCATAAAAAATAGATTATAATAATCTAATTATAATCCACATAAGTAAAAATTTATGTTGAATCATACCATACTCAATCTCAATCATTCTTTCCTTTAATCGATGATGAACTTCCTTTGAGAAATCTTATTACTTGTTGTTCATAATATATTGAATGAATGGAGGATCATAATGTAAAAATTGTAGTCATACATAGATCACACAAAATAACTTACAACAATCAATCTATACCCAAGAAAATAAGAAAAATAAATATGTTATAATAATATTTATGCAAGTGAATTCAATCCTATATAAAAGTGTATTAATAATTTGAGACCTCAATATTAATCCCTCATTTATTTATTTAAGTAAAAGGGCTCATTAAAACATTAAACAATATTGATATGTTCTTTTAAGAAAATAAACCTTTGAATCACAACATCTTTGCTATGTAATATTCAAACCATATTGTATATTATATTAATGTATGTATCATATAATTACTATAATATGACTTAATTCATTCTCAATTTATATAGTCTATCATATATATACATTAAATTCAAGAAGATACAACTCTATAATTATTATAATAAATGGGATGATATTCTCAAATAATAATACATCCATTTTTAAGACAAGAAAATAAAATCAAAATTCAAATCGATATCTAGTGGATGCCTTAACCATTTTATCATTTTATTTCATTTATAAGCTTGTAGGTGACTAAGATGTCCACCTATAGGTTTATAAATACCGATTGAGTTATTTTAAAAAAATTGATATTTTCAAGCTTATTTTAAATTAAATCAAACAAATAACCAGCCTATTTTCCTAATCTATTCAAGCATTCTATCACTCAACATAATCCATTTTGATCTCATTTTAAACCTTCAAAAAGTCAATGAATAATATGGCTATCATGTTGTCCTTATAATCATAAGTGATTAATTTAAATCAACACCAAATAATTATTCATAAATCTATGGATTCACATATTAAAATAAACAACCATATAAAATAGTTCCAACTCCATTAAAGTGAGACATCCATTTTATAAGAAATACATAGAATTATAATGACCTCATAGGTATTTCAAAAAGTAAACATATCTGTATCAAAATGCAAACATATATGTATATTTAAAATATTGTCCAAAATGTATATTTCAACCTATTATAGTTTTCAAAAAATAAACATAGCCAAGGAATGTATATTTTACCCAAAAAGGTGCTATGGCAGATAGGGTTTCAAAGTAAACAAGTATACTATAGGCATATTTATATGGAAACCAATTATTTTATCATTTAAAATGAGAAATCTCAAACAAATCAATCATTTCATAATTGAAATGATAAAACCACAATTTTACTTTTTAAATCATTAAATAATTATTTCATTTTTTCACTGGAAAGGAAAATACTAAAAGATATGATTACTTGCCTCTTATTTTTCAAAAATTAGAATCATCTACATGAATCTACCCATGAATTGTTTTTCCCTTTTTTATCCATGTTATTCCATGCCTATTCTCTCTAACTTTCCATTTTATTCTCCTCCTTCCATTTTCTTAAGAAGATGGCCTCTCAACTATCCATTCACCCCCACCCTAGATTTTCCCATAAATTTAAACATGAAAATGTTTCTAGAACATTCATTAGAGTTTACAAAATGATAATAATAACACTTGATTTATATGCATCCAAAATAAATGTGCCACATAGACCTTTTTTTTAGGTTTTAAACTCTTTCCATCAAATATGAAGTCATAACTAGTTAAATGTTTATTAATAAAAACATTTCCCACCATTCCAAATTTTAATTTCCACTATTTTGTGGTTGATAATTGACCATGCCACCAAAAATGGTCCTTTATTTCCTTACCACTATTAGTGGTTACTTTTTCATTATGTAAAAAGAATCTATGATCAATCCAACATTGAATTTGACTACCATAATAGAACTTAGTTTCTTATAAATTATTTTTGTACTAATTTTCCATTTTATTTCAATCATAATATGACAATATAAAACATAATCAAATGAGGAGGCCAATACTACTAGAAAGGAACAAATAATCCTATTTCAATCATAAAACACAACAATGTCAATCAATATCTGTTATAAATATTACTAATTATTATTCAATAAGTAGATAAATAGTAATAAATTACTATACTAAATACAACAAGTAATAATGCATAAGAAACAACCCACCAATAGGTAAACATCAATTTACATGCCATTAACTAGCTACAAACAAGAAATATGTGCATTTGTGACATTTTCTTAGAATCTTCTACATGTTACTGGATATGGACATATGTTTTCATATTTTTAATGATACTCTCTCCCTCTAAATTTTCAATGAGGGTATAAATTTTACTGCATCCACCTCATGCAAAGGAATTCAATTAGTCTGAGCTTTAAATAAGATACAAAAATACAAAGAATGTAAAGACATCAAGTAAATTGTTGCATAATAATAAAATATTTAAATGATATCATCTTAGCATGCGATTTTAAAAGACATAAATTTAATATATTCAGATGTATGTAAGATACCCTAATATCATCCTTAAAACTATAGAAACAAAACAAATTTTTAATCCAATCAACATACATCTAAATTACTAACATAATTAGATAATCACTAATCAATTTTTTACTTAATTATCTTGCTAATAATATAGTTTACTAAGAGTGGGAAAAGATGTAAAAAAATGAGGTAAAAATATAAATATAAGAACATTATATAATTCATAGTATAATATCAATTTTTTTTTTAAGTTTTGAATTCGTAAATATAAATATTCAAAAGGTATTTCATTTGTTCATTTTTTATTTTGAGATATAGAGATCAATAGATGACCATTTTTGGTGTGATGAGAGATGATCGATAGGGGATGATGAGGTAAACACAAAGGAGATCACTAGTGATGTTTCATAGGTTCCACTTAAGTAGGTGCTTTAATTAATATTATTATGGATAGATAAGGTAGATGTAATAAATATACACATTGAGTAAAATATGTGTAAATCAATTCTCCCTAGTGTCAAAATGAAGAATAAAAATTGACAATAAATGTGTAGGAGATAGAATATTTAATTTGATTCTTTAGGTATTTTTCATAACCTAATTAATAAAACACTACTATATGATAATTGCATCATTCATGCAAACATAGTTATGTGGTGTAAGATTGATAAAGTTGTAAACACCATAGGAAAACATTATTAAATTATCTGATTATATATATCTATATATATATATATATATATAAGAATTAAATGGTATGGTAGGTATAATATAGATTTAGTTGATATAGTTCAAATTCTTATAAATTGATTGATATAATATATTTATATTTATTATAATTTGGTTGTTATAATATATATGTAGCTGATATAGTGCAAAGGAATTATATCATTACAACAACATTTATCTATTCAATGAAATTGAGTATGGACTACATGGATGATATAATATTTTATAATTAGGATGGTTGATATAGTAGGGAATTTAGGATAATTTTCTATTTTCAATTATATTATATGTTGATTTCATATTTTCTATTGAACAGTAAATAGGTATTATTATTTGTATTTTTGTAGAGGTGGCCATGGATATGGAATATAATGGATGTGAAAAGGATTTTACTTATTTATTTTCCATGTTATCTGACAATGATAGAGATCAATGTATTAGCTTGGATGCAGCGAAAATATAACCTAATATTTTAGGCTAGCTTAAGGAAATATACTATAATTTGTGATGATATAGCCCAAGAGGTAGTTTAATAACACATAAATGATATGATCCTTCACATAATTTTCAACCCAAGGAAATATAACCTTGTAAGGTTTTTACATTATTTATAAATCTCTAATCTTGTTGATCAACCAAGTGAACTAACTATTAATATATTACATACATGAAATTATAAGTAAAATATCTACATTGAAATTAAATAAACTTGTTAAAGGAATCTTTCAAAACATAAATTCCATGAAAATGAATTGTAAGTAAATTAAAAGAGAATAAATGACAATAAATTATATTTTAATCTAGTTTGGAATCTTTCCACACAACTAAATTAAATGTACACACACTTACAAGAGTGAGATGAAATTTAAATGCACACACAAGAGAAACAAACTAACTAATATCACTGAATCCTTGTGAGTGGTCCCTACCTTGGTTATATTGGAGATTGACTCCCCTAATTTATTAATACACAATTAAATCAATAAACTCTTATTAATTCAAATATAACTTCAAATGGATTGGTACAAGTTTGACTATAATTCAAATCACAAATCTTACAATATTATAGCATAGCCCTCTACTCTCTAAATTATAAATTTATTGTTTTCTTAAAAGCTAGAGTTCTCTTTACATATAGAGGCAGAAACACATTATTTAGATAATATAATATATAGAGGTTACAACCATAAATATATGGTTACAATAATACATGTGACTATGCTAAAATAAAAAACACTTTGAAATAAGGAGGACCATTTTTAGAATGAGGATGTCAATAAGGAATTTATAACACCTTTACCTTAGTAAATATTCCTCTATATTTTATAATTTTTTTTAAGTGATTGGATTCATTAATCCCATTGGTGATTTGAAGGAACTATTTAATTCCAACAAATGTGGAATATTTTTAGTTCAAATTAATAACTAACCATTACATCCATAAATGTGCATCTTAATTAGTTATTATGGATGGGAAATAGTCATTTATTATGAGTTGAATAGCTAGTGTCTAAAAGTGAACTATGAACACTATAGTGAAATAAAATACAAGTTAGTGGATACAAGTGACTCATATATAGTATCCATAGGTGTAAAACATACATAAATAAGTAAATAAAGGATATAAACATGAACACCCTAAATTATTCTTACACAATTGGTAGTACCATAAGAAATAAATCCATTAAATAATAATAAACTATATAGATATAACTATCTTGAACCAAAATAATATACATATACGTTACTCATATAATATGTACACATAAAAATTATGTAGTCCAAAAGATAGTGCATAACAATATGATGTGTTTACTAAATAATAAAATTCAAAATTAGGTTTATTTATGGGCCTTGTCACATCCCCAAACTTACATATTTTCACAACCCTATCTAAATATTATTAATTTAGTTTCTGGTCAAAATAAGAAATGGAATGTCAAAAAGTGATTTTCAAATAACAAGTTAGAATCCTCCAAGTAGCTCTGGAAGGCATCCTTTATATTTCACAATTTTTTTAATTTATTAATTTCCTATTAATAAAATTTTCCTTATATTTACATACTCAAAATTATAACTAAATATAGGTTCTCTCTACTACATCAGAGTGGTGAAGTCTCTCCATCAAAAAAATTCTATGTTTCCTTGTAATTTTTCACTCGTTATTTCTATCTATGTATAATCTTATCTGAGATCTAGTTGTGAGTATTGATACAACCATATAAAATACATGAAATTATTTTTACTCACTAATTATTAATAAGGTCTAAATGAAATATCTAACCTTATAGTATTATTAAATATGACTACATACTGATAATAAATATTTTATCCCCACAGATTAGAAATATAGTCTTTGTCAAAAATAATTATGAGAACATATGTTATCCTTCAAACCTAAAATAATTCTACCAATGCAATATTTTTTTATCTATTAATAACACACACACACACACACGCACGCACACACACACACACACACACACACACACACACACACACACACACACACACACACACACACACACACACACACACACACACACACACACACACACACACACACACACACACACATTTCCTAGAATACCAAAAAAACCATCCATATGTTATAAGATATAGAAATAAATCAACATAAAACATCATATGAGAAATAATGATATTTTAAATAGTGATACATATAATAGTAGTATTAAAAATATTTACCACTGATATATCTTTAGTTTCCTTTTTCACGAAAAAGTGTATAGTATTTTTTCATTTACATCTATTTATTATGGTTAAATCAAAGTGAAGAGGAATCTTAAAAATAAAAACCTAATAAAGTAAATAAAAAAAGACATTTTTTAAGCATCTTTTTATTATTTTCATTACCCCCATCTTTTTTTTGAAATTATCGACATGATTACTCCTATCATATGATAGAGGTAAAATCACTAAGAGGGAGAGGTAAATCAGTGATGAAAGATAATCAAATTAAATTACTAACTCTAAATAATTCAACATAAATCAACTTGATCAAGAAATACAATCATGAAAGCACATACATCCAAAACATACATTACATAAACACATCATATATGTGGGAAACCATCTTAGGGAATAAAACCCAATGAACCCTACAAGATGGAATATGATCCTATAATAAAAATATCCAAAACTTATACTAGAAATAACTAATCAATGAAAACCAATCCCTAAGTTTAGTGAGACACCAATCCCATAAGGAGCTACTTCCCATATCTAGTTGATCACCCACAATAACTAGACCTTTAGCATACTTTACCTTACAACAAGGAATCAACCCCCTAGGTGGCCAAGAAACAACTAATCTACCTAAATAAATAACCTTAAACACCAATTTATACTCTTAAACTAATGATGAACACATTTATCTACACTCTTCTCCTCTAGTCTCTCTTAAGATGCCTCTAAGACTAACTCACTCAAACTGCTTCTTCTAGGCTCATTAGGTCCAATGACCTATGTGTCCTCTAACATAAAATTGATCAAATAATAATTAATAATCCCATTAAATCTATATTTTTCATAAATTAAATGTAACTTCTCTTTCAAAGGTTCTTTCCTTTGGTTGAATCCACACCTACGCAACTAGCATAATTAATCCAAATAAACCTTCTACTTATACCACTCTCTTCCTTTAACCCATCTTGGTTAGCCAATATTATTTACATATTTGTTATACCTTTGAAATAGGTCTTAATTCATGTTAAATTTAATAAAAACACACTCCTTAGGTCATTGAATACCTCATTAGCTCCAAACCACCATTAGGTCTTAGTGAGACCTAAAGCAATTAGACCTTCATACTCACAAGTTACATGTGAGACTAATTGGAACACCTTAATCCTTTAATGATTATTCAAAAACATAAAAAATTTCTCCAATAAACCCTTGATCATTATCTCATGGTTCCAAGTCACCTAGAACTCAACCTCATACCTTGAACCAAGCCATTTTAGACTACTTGTCGAAAGGCCTAGAAACACAGAAAAGTCTACCATATAGAACTAAATCATATAAAAAAATTTATCAAACAATACACTCAAAAAAATACATGAATAGATCATATATGACCTATGAAAAATATCCATATAAATTTTATTCTTCAAATTTGCTCAGTATTCTTTCAATTTACCTTTATAAGATGGTCACTCAATCTGCTGGTACATTCAACAAACACAATCAACTTCTAATCCTATGTTCATACTAAAGATGGATTAGTAAAACATCCAAAATAAAAAATAATAGTATTCATGGAGTATAAAACATTATCCAATAGTTAGATCATCTTAAAATATTAAATAACTATAAAGAATAACTCAATTATCCTTCTCAAGTCACTTGTAGAATATGGTCAAACACAAATTCAAATTTAGAGCTTAATATATTTGACTTTACAAACGTTCAGATCTTATAAATAGTGTATATAGATGTTCCTTATAGTCTTATACCAAAATATTTAAGTAAAATACTAATCACTAATTTTTCCTTTGTTAAATTAAAATGCCAACAATCACTATTAAACATCAGACACTTTGACATCATCTCATGCTTCCTATAAAATTTAAATTAGTACACACCATCAATCTCCTTATAAGTATATTAGTCTTTCTCTTAAAATTATCACCATTTATATTTAATCTAAGATCTCATGATTTTTCCACTTGGTAGCTCTACATGCCTTTTACATACCATGTACCATTTAGTCAATGCATTTGTGCCACTTAGTAATTCTGCATGAAATTTGAGCATCCTTTGACTTATTGACTTAATTAATGTTGTTAATCTCTAACTACATGATCAAATTCTCATTTTTTATCTACTATAAAATAATATGGTATTATGACACTTGTAACCAATGCATGCCTTCTGAGGATATTGACTATTTAACTCTAATGAGCTTTCACCACTTGGTAGTCCCACATGTAATCTTTACTATTTGACTCAATACACTCAATTGGATCATTATCTAGTCAGATTAAATTATTTCCATTAGATATATGATCCAATTAAATGATCTTCATAGATCTCTTCTTGCAAATTTGGCTAATTATGGGAACTTAGTAAAACTCTACATGGAAAGCTACCTTTGCACCTTAATAACTATTACTATGCTCAACCTCATGACCTAAAATTTGAACCATAAGATCTAACATCATAGGTGAATCTATAAAAATATTAATATTCTTGTAAAACCTTCACACAAATGTATTATAACATCATAAAATTTCTCACTTAGCTTTATCTATCAAGATGACTACTTAAACCTAGACACTAAAATGACTATTCTGATGAATTCCATTCACTTCCATAAGCACGATAAATACTCATAACACCCCATACAATCTATGAAACATATACATATCATAAATATCATCCATAAATTTCCTCACTAAGTCAAACACTAAATAACTATGTAGGAATGCTGAAGTGCATTGAAGCACACTTTGTCATTGTCAATCTAACACACATGACACCTCATCAACAACCTTGGTCACCTTAGAGACATCATAGACTAACCTCCAACACCATATGGTTTCCTTTATCATAATTTTTAAATCTAATAGTGAGGGCTAGCTTGTTTACATTATCTTGAATGATATTTTTATGTGTGTGAATATTAGATGTTACTACATTGAAATGATTTTATTGCTATTAACACTAATTCAAGGTAATGTGTATCATGATATTGATCAATTAAGTATATATAAAATTAAAATATCACTATGGTTACACCTATTTATAGCTCAATAAGTGTGGAATTTTGATTGTTATAACTTTGAATCCAACCATTGTATAGAAATAGTCAATTTGTTCACCTAATGATGAGAATAAGGTAATGATTTCATAAAGAGTTGTATTGAGTTCACTTTTTTAGTAGTCTTTAGTGCAGTTGTAATATGATTGGTTGATACAAGTTTTTGAGGATCCATATTTTAATTGAATATTTTTTAGTGCATGATCCAATGATGATTACATTCATTTCCCAATCATAGGGTTTGTTTTTACTTGAACATAATGATTCTTGGTAATAAGTGAGAGCATATACAATCAAATTTTTATATCCTTCTTCTCTAGCTAAAATATTTTGTAATACAAATATAAATGATAGTTTTGTGACCCTATTACATGTTTTTTGGCACCATAAAAATATTACATGCATATTCAAGATAACAAGTTTAATTTAAAATAAGTGTGGTGGTTATTATGTTCATCTTTATCCCTTTTATTTTGATTATCAAACATCATTAGCATGAGATAGGCATTAACATCAATTATGAAACATCAGATTCAATAATTTACTAGTTATTAATATTATATGGTATGAAAATATTGCAAGGTTGATGCTTTTTATTACATGGATATAAGCTTATGGATATGATTCTTATTTAGTAATTATATATATTTAAATTCATTTAAAAATTTGGTGTTTAATTTGGATATATATCTTGGATATTAGTCCTTGATCTTGAGATTTTCTTCATGAAAATATATAGTAAATGAATTTAATGATAATATAGCTCAAAGAAGGTAAGGTTAGAGTTCATTAGTAGCCTTGTTTTATAGTGAGTAAATGTTGAATTCGTTGCCTCAATTTTGGTTTTGGTGGTAAAGTTAGAATGGTTATAATTAGTATGTTAACATTGGTTATTTGTAGTTATTCTAGTGAACCCTTTCTTATTATAATAGTAAATTAAACCATCTTTATTTTTATTTGTATCGCCATTTGATGGAACCCTAGTGAATTTGAATGTCCTAATGGAAATGAATGTTCTGATGGAAATAAATCAAAATGAATGTCCTAAATTTGTTGACAAACCTGACTCACGTGTCTTGAATTTAATAAACCAACTAAAAACCACTTAGTTGCATTTGTCTCCCTCCCCCATTAGACCCAAGGTAATCCACACCAAACTCATTGTATTATATCTTCCCTTATCTTAAAAAATGATCTTAGGTCATCCTTGGACTCATTATATGTGATCTATTGCATCTCTTGGTAGCCAATGTTTGAAATTTGTACCCAATGGAAAGTGTTATAAACATGAGGCTGATCCTAATCCTCAAAGTATTCAACCTCCAAATCCTAAATATCAATATCATATTCCTACTCTTTCTCATGTTAATTCCTCATCTTCCTAAATTTGTTAATATGCATTTAGATTTACATGTAACTCTTACATATTCAAATAATGATGAACTTAATGAACTAAAAAAATATTTGCAATACCACTTGATTACCTCCCTATATCATGGATTTTATACCTCCTTATATTCTTACATGAGATATAACCATTAGTATAATATATGATAACCATGACAACCATGTCCCATAAAATTCACATGAAGCATCTTACATAGAGAATTATTTGGATTGAAATGGAAACTGTATGGTCAGACTATCTCAAGATACTTTAGCCATGTCTCCTTGAACTTTTATTAATATGGGCATATCCACTATATATGTTCCTATTAAAATAGATACATGTGATATATATAAATCCTATGATGATACCTAAATTATGGTGTAAATGCAGTCATAAGATTTAGTCAGCCTAAATTGTCAAAAAACATTAGCAAATCTACATGCCTCTAATCATTATGTTCATATAATTCACATATACTCTAACAATGAAGTATAAATATAAGGCTATATACCACCTATCAATGCACCTTTGATATATATTATAAGGGTAACCCAATAAATTGATCAATCTAATATAATCCAACCTCAAATTTATAATTACATTGATCAAATAAATCTAGTAAGTTAAGATACATTACTGCCAATCAATCCTACCAAACAAACCAATCCCATACCTATTATACCCGATTCAATCACCACTGATGATAATGTTTCTCCTAGTATTTTGATACCATATTATATCAAATAATACGATACATCTAATCCTAAAATTACATTAATGCATGAGCTACATTCATTCAAGAAATACAGTCTAAATTCAATACTAATAGAAATCAAAATTTAGACCTTGAAGTTGATGTTAAATATTATAGACCTTTATCCACTCTCTCTATTGACGAATTTATTTTAAAACTAGTACATGCTTTCAATGCTAAACTTTCCATGCCAATGTCATAAGCTTGGTCATTTTGAGAAAAAGGCTCCTTGTTTCAATAATTTCATTGCTAGTGTCAATCTTAAAACACATCTTATTTCCTCATTTATTTTTGGTCCCTATCATTTCAAAGATATAAATGATATGCTTATTAAATAAAGTGTTGAAATTAATTATGGAACCACTACTATTCATAGACCTATTCTTGTTTCCAAAGAACTTTATCCTACTAAACACGATAACTTTAGTCTATTTTTTATAAATATTGTGAAGCTTTCACATGGTCATATGAATACATGCCCAACATTTATCCTAGTATTTTGATCTATAATATCATTATCTATCCTGATGTGAAACCCATGTGTCAAAAGAAACATATATATACCCCCAAGATTTATTCCTTATGTCATAAAGATAGCATTATGCTCTTAGACACTAAATTCTTCAAACCTATAGAGTGTTTTTAATGGGTTTCCAACATTTTTATTGTATGAAAAAAAGGTCACCATGGTTATTCACATCTATATAGGATTTTGTAATCTTAACTTAGAATGTCCCAAAGATAACTTTACTTTACCATAAATAGATTCCATTATTGATTCTACCACTTGATATGAAATTTTATCTCTCATGGATGGTTTGTTAGGATATAATTAAAATCATATCACTCTCAAATATCAACATAAAACCACTTTCACCATTGCATGGGGCACCTATTGTTACATTAAAATGTCTTTTGTTCATAAAAATGTTTATGACACTTATAAACATTAGATTACCCATATATTCAATGATCTCATACATAAAATATTTAAAAATTACATAGATGATCTTATCTCTAAATATAAGCATTATTTAAATCATATCCATGATATTAATATCATTTTTATCATTTGATCGAATACAAAGTTAGACTCAATCCTTAAAAATGTGTTTTTGGTGTCACCTTTGGTAAAATTTTAGGGTTTTTAGTTTTTTATATAGGATTGATGTAATTCCTACTAAAATTAAATCCATTATTAACATTCTTGTTAGTCTTCCCATTCTAGACATATGAACATATCTTTGTCAACCTAGGTAATTCTAATGATTTTGTCTTGAGATGGCTTCCCATATTTATTTAGTTAAATCCCTTCTCAATAAATGTATGGCTCTATAGTTGATTTATTCATGTCAAAAAATATTTGATATCATGAAGTGATCACTCCTACATCCCCTCACGCTTTGAACTCCTTCCAATGATAAACCTCTCATCTTATACACTTCCTATAATGCCATATTATTTGGGGAAATGTTTTTGAAAGAAGGTGAAATAGATCTTGAATATGCCATATATTATATTAGTTACACTATAATAGACTATGACACACTCTATACCAAATTTGAGCATGATTGTCTCTCCATTTATTTCTTAGCTATAAAACTTCACCACTTCATGTTTTATCAAACAACTTATGCCATCATTCATTCTTATCTTATTCATCATTTTTCCCTAAAGATTTATTACCGGGTGATAGAATTTTTAAATTGGATGGTTATCTTGATAGAATTTTATTTATAAATCATTATGAAAAAATTATTTAAAGGCTAAGTAATTGTCAATCAACTTGTTAATGCTCATATACCATCAAATTATTATATTCAATAAACTCTTCTTGATGAATAAATCCTATACATTGAATTTCTTAACCAAGCTATTTCACACAAATATTATTTTTAGAATTCTATAACTGAACTGGATAGAAAAAATCTTGATGACCTAAAAACTTCCATTTCTAAACCAAAATATAAATTCATCATCAAAGAATTACCTAAATTTATAATTGACCTACATGAAATTACTTTGACACTCAATTTTTATGTTAATAAATGGATTCAAGGATTTAGGGTAGGATGTGTCATAGTTGATCCTCATGAAAAAAACATACCTCTTATTTCTTGATTAACATTCAATGTTAATAATAACATTTTTGAGTATAAATCTCTCATTATAGGCATGTAAAGCACCATTTATTTAGACATCCCTTATATATATGATTTATGTGTGATTACCAACTCATTTTTCATTAAGTCAATAGTGATTATCAATGTAAAAGTGAAAATATTGTCAATAGTCACCAAATTTCCACCACTCTTTCTAAATAATTCACATCCTTCACTATAGACCTAATTCCACAAGAGTAGAATGCTATAACTGATTCACTTGTTTATTTTGATTCTATTTTCCACCCTTATCAGGATCTTCATGATTAATAATTTCTCATAAATATAAAAAAATTAACATATTAATTACCAACCATAAATTATTCTCTCAAATATCATATTTAGGTTGTCACTATCTTAAAAATCACATGGTATGAAAATATCATCTAATTTATCAAGCACTAGATTTATCCTACAAACACTGATTCTTGTGAGTAGACAAGAATTTATAAAAAAGATTATAAATATATATTATGATATTATATCCTATATTATAATAACACTAAAGGTACCTTTCTCTATTTTACCATTTAATATGAATCTATTTCTCATCTCAAACAAGCATATGGGGTAATTTGTGGTGATCACTACAACAAACACATTAAAACTAGTAAATGCTTACACATGGGATAATTATAGCCCACACTTGAAAAATATGCTATCTCATTTTACAAAAAGTGTAATACCTACCAACTTCACAATGGTCTTATTTACTCTCCTTTGGTCAAGATTCAAATATTAGAATCTCGTTGGCCATTTTCTAGGAAATTGGATCTCATTGAAAAATTACCTCACTCTCAAAAAGGTCATGTCTTCATCATCATAAAAACTAGGTATTTCACTAAGTGGGTTTAATTTATGCCCCTTATTAATGTCATAGGAATTAGTATATCTAAATTCATAATTAGATAATTTTTCAATCTAGAATCCTCCACACCATAATCTCTAATAGTGGTGGGAATTTAAAAATTAAAGATATGAAATAATTATGTGGTAAATTAAAAATCATGCATAAATTATCCACACATTATCATACTTAGTTCAATGGTTAAGAAGATGATACTAAAAAAATTCTTAATAACATTTTACAAAAACTAATTCAAGATTATTTTTCTGACTATCATCTCAAACTTTATCTTACACTTTTGGATTAACATACTAGAATTTGTACTTCTATTAGGTCAACCCCCTTTTACTTAGTATAAAATTATGAATCTATCTTACCTTTCTAAGTTTAGCTACCTTCCTTACACATTTATCTTCATGGTATCATCCCTGATAAATAACTTTGTGAAGCCCATCTTTATGGTCTATACCTTCTTGATGACTGTTGTATGGCTTCTTTGAAACATAACTTCCAATACAAAGCTTGAATTGCCAAAAAGTATAACAAAAAGGTAAATGTTCATACCATAAATATTGGTAATTTGGTCCTTGAATTGTATTATACTCATGACAAAGAGATAATTTATGCTAAAAAAGGTGGGGTTCCTACCTCGTTAAATACATTCTTGGTCCTAGTACCTATAAATTACAAACTAATGGACATGCATTTAAGGAACACAATAATGCTCATTTTTCAAATAAATATTTTTATTACTAATAATTTCTTTTATTATTAAGAAATACTTTTTTTAAATTATCATTCTCAATATTATCTTACATGTATTTCTATATACTATGGTGCTAACACTTCTTACAATTTTTTCAAAGCCTCCCAAAGTGTAACATTGCATCAAATTCAGTATCCATAGTTCCTATCATCGGTAATTTTTTCTATATGCATTTATTCACTTATATATTTCATGATTTTTCATCATAAGACCATGGATATGACTTGATCATTTTCATGAACATGTTTTTATTGATTTTTTATTTTCATTAGTTAACCTTCAAGTCTCCTTAGATTTATTAGTTTCTAGATTTACAAACTTAATTACTTTGTACACCTCCTTGGTTTTCCATTTATGAGTTTTACTGTATAAACTTTGATAAGCCCATGCCTTCCATAAAAAATACCATTTTTACTGTAAACACGCTTCACATTTTACACCTCTTTGGTTTACCTTTTGTGAGTTGCACTGTAAGACCTTAGATAGAACTAGACCTTCATCACAAATATTCAATTTATAAATTAATTTTTTATAAAACCTTAGCTAAGTTTCTTCCCCAAAAAATAAGGCAACAGTCTTTATACTCTTAAATTCAATCATATTACTTCATTGAAACAAATCTAAATAATATATTCTCATGTCTCCACTCACATACACTATTATTTATGATAATGATTCATATTAACCTATCATCATATCATTTTAAAACTACATATTTGAGGTATTTCAATCATTTCATGATATATTCCATCCTTTCCATTTTTACATATCACAATGGGCATACTAAGGTTGTTTTTGAGCTTGAATTATTCTCTAACATACAAGTATAAGAGTCTTAGACACCATTCTCTCTAAGTTATTTTTCTTAGCCAGCAAGTGTAAATTATACTGTGATAGTCATTTATAACACCCATGTTTGGTTTTTTGAATCCATGTGGAGGAGGAATAGATAGAATCTTTAGTCATATAAAATGTCATTTGAGTGCCAAGAGTGTGACTTGAGACCACCCATCACTAGCTTAGCCTAAAAACTATCTTAGGTAATATGTTGACACTTATATAAATTTTTTATGGACCACACACATCCATAAACATATCAAAATCAGTCCCAAATCCTTCTTTAAGAATCTAGGCCCCTAGTGCCTTAGGTTTTACCACCTAGACACTAGCACCATAACTAAACACTAGCAATATAATGATAATGTACTATTTGGGTGTTATTGTCTATTTCACTCTCTTTAGGCCCAATGGATATATTTTCAATCAAAAAGACACCTACGGTCAGCCTAAACCTATTTCAAACCCTACACAAGCACAAAATTAGTATATATACATGATTTTTACCCCTTTATTCACTAGATGGAAATGAGATGCAAATACACACAAATGATATTAGAACAAGTTGTGCAAAATCAAATTTATTAATCTATATTCTACTCTAATTTTACATACAATCATATAAAACCATAATAAGCTCAAAATACATAGATTTCTAATCTCAAGCCTCACATAAAGCACTCAAACTAACATTCATATTAGCTTCACTTACACTTGTACTAATACTTAGGTGGGGAAAACTACATTGGGCTTGATTCCTCCTCAAAATATTGGTATGTAGGAAACTCTCATCATAGTGGGGTGTTGAGGATGTCCATACTACCTAGATAACATCACACATGTACTAATTGTGTCAATAAAATTCCCTAATCACATAGAGGTTTATGGTTTCCATACAAAATCAACCAAAATATCTCATAGACAGTGAAGTAGGGTGTGTATACATAAGAACGGGCTTAGTATACTCAGACATAAGTGATCCTAGAATCATATATTAGTTCATACACAAATGAAATTAGTACCATAAGTGGACACTAGTGATATAACACTATTATCTAAGGTAGGGTGCTATTATCCAAGAGGATTTTTGACACCTAGATCTTGTTTATGAAACTTAAACCAATGCTTGTACTAGTTTTTAACTTTTGAGTCCTTCATCTTAGGTAATTTATAGCTAATTATTCATTTGTGCCATTCATTTATATTATTATAAATATTCATTTAACTCAATTCTTTCACAAATTAGAGTTTGTATTTATTTCATATTTTATACCCTGATTTACTTACTCAGACTTTAACTACATAAGGCTTACACTCTATAACCCTTTAAAGCTAAATCATATATTTAATCCAATTTATTTTTAATATTTCACAAACCCTAACCTTAAAATAATTTTAGGGTTTATATTTCCAACCTTCTAGGACCCATATTTAGAATTCATATCCATATATATTTTAATTTTTGTTTGATATAATCATGATAATGATGATAGAATAAGGTTATCACTTTTTGATGCAAAGTTTGATACTTTCATTTGCATGCTTTTTTCCTTTAATTTAGAATGGACTTAAAGAAGACATAAACACATGTATACATGATTTTATATATCATTTTAGTTTTATCTCATGCTTCATTATCTCTCTATCATGTTATTTTTATCTTATGTGGAATTCAATCAAGAATCAAATCATTAAACACATAGATAATATATTACATAAGTTAACAAATATATTACCTAAATTTAGGAAGTATCATTTATATTATTTATACTCTTTTGTTCACTTTGATTCCTTACCTATTAGTACTAAAATTAAGAGAACATCAGTGGTCTCACTTATCCCTCCTACTTCTCCACCCTACACATTAAGCTACTATCCTACCTCTACGACCAGCTCTATACTTATCTTAGATCCTAAAGTCTATGATATGATGTCCATATGTGGTCCCAGATCATATAAGGTTATAAAAACCCATGGATAAAATTTTATTGATCAAATCAATGTTTCTTCATCTATAGTTTCCATTTAGAGCTCATATAACATTCTAAAACATGTAAATATATTTTGTGTTCAACACTCTATGATATTAAAGTGCCTCATATAATAGATATATCTTATTTTAATTCCATAATAATAATTATTAAATTGACTAATATCAAATTTCATTTTAGAAATAAGACCTCCCACTTAGCACATCATAGATCAACACCTACCTCACTACATTGTATTGTGAATTAACAAGGTGGGTGTCAAATACATTTTAGTTAACAATGGATCAAGGTTGAACATTTGTAATATATATTTTATATGAATTATAAATATACATGCTAATTATTTGGATCCCTATGATATGAAAATATGAGGGTTTGATAATACTCCAAGCAATGTTTTTTTTGTCAAATCACACTAAACCTTACATTGGGACCTAGAACACTACCTACAACATGTCAAGTTATGCCTAATGATCTTAATTACAATATCTTTATTAGAAGAAATTGGATTCATGATATGAGATTATTTCCATTCACATTCACTTTACATGCATTTTTAAAGTTTAGATATAAATTCATATCTGCACATGTTTTATGGATCAATAACCATTCAAATATTATTAGCATATAGAGCCTTCACACAATTATATTCCTCACATGAAGTTTGATAGAACACCCCTCTAGTTTACTATTTAGGTTTCATGTATAACTCCTTTAGAAAAATCTAGACCACATGATAATAGATTCATTTGTTTCTTTTCAATATGATATTTCCAAAAAATGGGTTACAAATGATAGGGCCTCTGAAAACATGAATAGGGTATTCATAGTCCTATTGAGGAATATGATCAACAAGGCATGAAAGGATTTGGATATAAACATATCACATATAATTCCATATATTATCACCATGATTATCAGCATATAATGTTTTTTCCACCCATTACATGGGTAGATAATATAATAAATCATGTTTCCACACTTTTAGTTGTTTATCCCATTCTTATTGATGATACAATTTCTATAGATTTACGTACTTCTGATGAATTTTATAATGATGAGGATCTCTTAGAATTCTTATGGTAATATGAGGTTGTCACTTATATCATTAGAATATTTTTCCTCATTCTATAAATGCCTAGGCATACTTTGGTGAGCACTCAGACAATTTATACAACATTTCATCCAAAACAGATGGAACAATCCCTATAACACCATACACTATCGAGTAGTCTACATTAATTAACTAAGAGAAATTTAAATTTAATTATGGAATAAATATTGATCCTAACACCATATTATTGGATGTTACCTTACATTAGGAATAAGATATAGATAATTGATAGATTCTAAAGGACTTCCCTAAAGTTTTAACTTGGGCCTATTCTGATATGCTTAACATTAATCCTTCAATCACAGTACATAGGATTACACTTTGTCATAATACAAATATATTTAAATATAAAATTTTAAAAAATGCATCCCAAATTAGTTATTCTAGTTGAATATGATATCTAACAACTCCTTGATGCTAGTTTCCTTTGACTAGTTGATCATCCCCAATGGGTTGCTAACATTGTCCTAGTTATTAAATCTAATGGCCAAATGTGATTTTGTTGTGATTATAGAGACTTAAAAATTGCATTTCACTAAGGATAATTTTATTATACCCACCATTTATATGATAGTGGTTTCCACAATAGGCCATGAAATGCTCTCTTTCATGGATAGTTTCAATGGTTATATTAAAATTAATATTATTGAGGAAGACCAATATAAAACTTCTTTTACCACACCATGGGGAATTTTATGATATATAGTCATGCCTTTTGTATTAAATAACATAAGTTAAAAATAAAATTGAACAATGATTCATATGTTTCATTATCAAATTCATAAGATATTTTAATATTATAACAATAACTTGCTTGAAAAATTAATTTAGAGATAAAACAATGCAATATATTTATGATAGATTTTTGAAATATTGAGAAAGTATAATGTATGACTAAATCCCATGAAATGCATCTTCAGGGTTTCACCTAGTAAAATATTAGGATTCATAATATCCCAATGCATTACTGAGGTTAACCTAAATAAATTTGAATCACTAATGGGCATGCCTCTTCCTAAAAATATTAAACAAATTTTGTCCCTGTAGGTAAGATTCAGGCAATACGTTTCTTTTTGTCACAACTAGAACACAAGACTCAATAATTCACCATATTACTTAATAAGGATACAAAATTGGAATGGGATATCACATACCAAGAAATATTTGATGAACTAAAATAATATCTGTTGAACATGTATACACAATATTTTCAAACTTTATCAATTATTTATGATTTCTCTCTTACAAGAACCCATCAAATCTCAATCTCTTTCAGTTCACACCTTAAGGGGTACACCAGGAAAGGGGTTGGAAAACCATTGGTGCTTCTTAGGATTATTATCCCTATACTACCACTTGTTATCAATCCAACCATCTCCTAAAAACACTCTCATAAGCTTTGCCTCCTCTTTTTCACCCTCCTCTAGTCATTTTCTATTTTCATTATCCCCTTCCTAAGCATAAAACCCTTTACAATGGTTTATGTTACACTTTTATCCCCATCAATCCTATACTTTAATTGAAAAAACTAATTTAAGGTCTAGGTCAGCCCTTGGCCTACCTAGACCAAGATGTAATATGTTTTTTAAACAATGATATAGAATCTATTGGGCCGACCCTATCAGATAAAATTTTGGAAAGGTTTAGGGTTATATTTAGATATATATACACATCCATTTCATCATTTAATTAATTAAGAGAAGAATAAGAATATTATATTTCACATCTACTTATCCACCATTCTAGTTAAAGTTCATAGATTAGTGTTTCAATACTTTCGTTGGAGATACATATCTTGTCTTATGGACAAGTCTTTTGGATGCATAAAGAGGTTATGTAGCCTAAATCTGACTTATTCTTGTTATCTTTACATACCACAACAATCTCTTGCAAATAACCTTGGCCAAGGGAGATATTGGGGCTCAATGGATTCATCTTCAAAGGTAATTATTCCTAACTTTTTTCATCCTTTATAAGAGTAGATATATTTGCATGTACACTTATCTCCCATGTATTAGGATTTTGTATACATTGACATAATTATATATTCTATTCATGTTTACTTTTTATGTTTATTAAGCCCACTTTGTGCCATAAGTTTTGTTGAGCACTAGATTATATTTTTTATTTACTCTTCATTTACTTTATGAATTTAAAAAGATAGAACCTAGCTAGGGCTATTTCATGGTGTTTCTTGACTAGAGGCTTTGGAATCCTCTCTAGTGATATTATCATGTTAAGAGATCCCTTGGTCAGATCTAGCATATCCATATTGGTCATGACCTCAAATATATAATGTATCAACAATCACAAGTGTAAGTAGGGTTTATCTTCTCTAAGATAGGATTGATTTATATATCATTTGCATTTACCTTTACATACATAACCCATATATATTAGTACCATCAACACCTAATAAGCCACTTCTCATTACCTCTTAGTAATAGATCATACACTTGTTTCACTATTGACAAAACATGATCAACATAAAGAGAAATATATTTACTAAATCAATTGTACACTTGTTGACTATGAATGAAATTATATAGTAATAGAAAAACTATGTTTGGCACTTATATTCACTACTCAAAATCTCTAAGAATATATGATTAACAATGAGACAAGTTATTATAGAAGCTAATACTTTAAAGTTTCATAGATCAAAACTTCATCTCCTAGTACATATTACAAAATGGGTCATGTTACTCACAAAATTTAACCTAAATATTATCTTATAAAAAATAGTAAAATGCTAGCTAATTATAGATCAATTGGTAGAATCACCATTACTTGACACAAATCCTATCAATGATTATTTTTGTGATGAATTCATCACTTATAATACTACCTCTAACACATGTATAATGTTCTTTGATAGTTATAGATGTGCATCTAGTGTTGGGGTAATAATTATTTTCATCTACCCACTTGGGAACACAATACCCCTTACTAGCTCATTTTTTCATGTACCATAATATTGTAGAATATGAGGCACTTATACCCAGCCTTCAAATAGCTTGGGCTATCCAAATAAAACCAATTAAGGTTTATAGGGATTAAAAACTAGTTTTCAATCATGTTACAAATATCCACCAAACTAAATAATAATGTCTCATTCCTTATAATAATATGGTTCAATGTCTATAAGGTCAGTTTGAAAACTTCTCTATTGATAACATTCCTTGTAAAGACAATCATCATGCTGATGAAATGGCCAGTGCATCATCTTTGATCCCCATTGACATCAATGATGACCAATATATCTTCACTATCAAATGATTACAATCTCTATCAATATCCCACACTAACCTCATATCATTTATTATTTTAGTCACCATGCATAATACAATAGCACCATAATGGTTTTTTTATTTATATAATTTTCTACATAAATATATTACACTAGACACTTTCACTAGGATTGATAAATATAAACTACATAAAAATTCCCTATGATGTGTCATTATTGATGGGTAATTATTCAAACAATATTTTGAGGGACACTTAATCTAATGTCTAATAACCAAAGAGGCTATGTTGGCCATTATCCAAGTGCATGATAGAGAATACAGTGGCCATTTTAGTGGTACAACAATGTCACACATGTTACTTAAACAATGTTACTACTGGCCAACCATGGACCAAGAATGTCAAGAATATGCCAAGTTATGTAACAAATATCAATGTCATGACAATGTACACCATTTCCTTTTGTAATAGTTATAACCCATTTTATCCCTGTGGATGTTCATGCTATGGGGATTTGATTTAATTAGTATGATAAATCCAAAATCTGCAAGAAGTCATAATTCATTATTACAACTATATAATACATTACAAAATGGGTGGAAGCCATTCCATTATAATCAACAAAGGGAGAAGAAATATGCCATTTTATCATGACCAACACTATTTTTCATTTTGGCCTCCTAATGACCATCATTACATATAATGGAACTAATTTTAAGAACAAAATTGTGAGTAAATTTTGTGTTAAATATAAGATTTGGCACATTATTCTCTACTTTGTACTACCCATAGGGTAATGGTAATGTAGAAGATAAAAACAAGATAATTAACAATATCCTTAACAAAATGGTTACCAAATTTGGTGATGATTGACACAATAATCTCATCTATGGACTATGGGACTATCACACCAATATTCACACACCAATAAGAGATACTCTTTATTCACTAGTATATGATAGAGAAGCATTTATCCCATTAGAATTAGAAATCCCACCCTTATGGGTATCCCTAAGAGGGCTTATGATATATGATCAATATAAAAAGATATGTGTACATGAATTATAATATTTGGATCGCACATTCATACAAGATGTATAACATCTCAAATAATATCAATAATGAATCCAACATGCCTACAATAATCATGTTCACAATAGAGAATTTGAAGTCAATAATTTGGTTTTTTTTTAAACATCTTAGAAATGTCAATACCAAAGAAGAGAAAAAAGGAAAATTCAAACCAAATTGGCTTGTCCCATACTTAATTAGATAAAATATTATCCCCAAGGTATACCATCTAGCTTCACTTATTGTAAAGGCAATCAATAACCCATTGAACATCATGCATCTAAGGAGATTCTATGCATAGAAAAATTATAATCTACTTATACATAATTTCATTATTTCTTTCTCCTTGTATATAGTTTCATTTTCATGTCACTTGTACATAGCTTGTATCTAAAAAATAAAATACAAATATAATATGTCAAAAACACAAAAACATTCAAATATTTTTCTTAGAAAACACAAATTATAGATTGTATGCATTTCCATGTTTACATTTATTATACTTGTTAGGTAATATATATGTTATTTATGTTAGTGTAATTAGTTTTATCATACATACATTCTTCACTTCTTCTTTTTGAGTCTTCATAGATGATTATAGGACTCGGTTCCTTAACATAGATCTAGATTTTCTATTATCTAACCACTATGGCACATAAACCCATTCCTCATTTGGGGGCATCCTATACAAAATTTTAGTTGCCATGTTACATATTTCTAGACTCTACATTACAGATTAGCATTGTTTATATCTTGATATTGATCATCCTTCATTACTTAGATTTATTACCAACTAATAATACTCTAGACTCAGTTTATGTAAATATTTTCTCTTATATAGATTTGAACCACATGTTAATCCATACTTTCCTTTCTATATTTACTAGTTTAGACTTTATTTTGTCTTTATGATTCTATATCTATTTGAGGGCATTTGAATATGCCTTTATTCTCCTCTCTATGCCACTTATTTTCATTGTGTGTATGTTTTGTACATGTGCCCATGTCCTTGTGTGTGCCTTCTTAATAATGTATGTGGACATATAAATATGTCTTTCCATGTGGCTCCATGTTGACTTGCTTGTTTTTTGTGTATGTGGACATTTGAACATGTCTTTATATGTATTACATTCTTAGATTTAGTGACATGTGTTGATGTACCATGTATTGTGTCCCCTTAACCTAATTTTCATGACTCATATGTGTTGTATGTATGTTTTCATGTATACATCATAGACATTATTTTTGTCTCTTGATTTTTACACAATCCAATTTTAGATGTCATGAGGAACCTCATGCATATCCCTTTCCTCACTGGGAACTATGATGGACATCATGACACATACCCCTAGGTAGTTACTCAATTTATTACATAAATTTTTTGTTCATACAAATGCTCACATTGTTGTATCTATCTTGATAGCCTTATGAATGATAGATATAACATAAATAATAAATTACCAAATTATGTGTAGATTATCTTACATTTCAATGTCATGCATACACATTATATTGATTTATTACATATCATATATGTTCAAGCCAACACATATCATGCAAAGATTTTTATTTTTAGGATAGTTTTTTCATGGGTTTAAAAACTCCCCTCAAAAAAGGGGGCATTCATAAAGGTTTGTCATAGATATTAAGCCATTTAAATGCACTCATAGTTTTCAACATGAAGGTAGAAAATAAAGAGTTTAGTTTTTGGAAAACACAACAGAAAATAGTCAAAAGAATATCAGAGTCAATTTGGTAGAAAAAAATACAGTTAGACACTAATGCCAAAAGTGGACACTATCACCATAATGATACTATCCAAGGTGTTGAATTATTGTCTAGTAGCCTTAGAAACATGAAAATCTATAATTGTCAAAAAGGCACAATTGTTACAACCTAGCTTTACACATATTGAGTTATAGATTATCAAATTTTTCTCACTTTTTACAAAATCATACCATTTTAATTATATTGGGGGAATCATGCATGGCATTATCACATCCATTTTAGTTTCAAATACTCAGATACATAATATTACATTTTAATCTATAATCCATAGACTTAGATATCAGATTTGGGGGCATGTGTGTGGCACCTTATTTTTATATGTTCACTTATACACCACTTTATCACATGGAATGACACACTCCATGTCATTCTCTATACAGTACACACTAGACACCATTTTCTAGTTATGCACTAGATTAATGTCTTACTCCATCTCTAGTGGTTCAAATTAATGTGTAGTCCCTAAGCTACAAACTCAAGAACCCGAGAGGCTCCTAGGATGATTTCATTCCAAAGTCCCAAGTGGTCATAAAACCATTATATATAATTTTGTTACAATCATACATCATTAGTTACATAGTAAAAATTTAGTTATAGATGAATCTACTACAAATGGGTAGGAAATGATGGATTTATAGTCTAATTGAGTTCTTAATCCACCTACATAAGAGGGTTGGATAATCCATCAATATAATTTTAAGTATTCAAAGGTCATGATCCACTAAATAGGGGTTGGCAATGATGTCGTCAAGATTGGATTGATTTTTTGAGCCACCCACACATGGGGATTTATCAA
>JARHVA010004012.1:282500-370000 GCA_037957365.1 Torreya grandis
ATGACTTATATAGAGTTATATTTATATATCTAGAACTACCTCTTTCAAAATACCATTGTCCAAGGGAGATATTGAGACTCAAGAGGTTTGCCCATAGGTAAGTATCTCTAACTTTTGCTATTTCATTTTATAGATAGATATTGCAAAAATCAATAGGTTTTGAATATATAACTCATTTATTAGATTATCTATATAATTAAAATTAATATTTATATAAGGTTTAATTTTATTTCCATCTTCCACCTTAGGTGATCTATGCCACCATTTTCCTACCATGATCACTTGATTATTTGTTTATGTTAAACAATCCCCCTTTGTGCCACAATATTTGGTGAGCACTAGATTTGTATCATTTTATGTATTAGAATAATTATCTAGGTTTATTTCATAGTTTTATTTGAATATATATTTTTTTATACATCTCCTTTAATGTTGTGTGATAATATATCCATTGGTTAGGCATAACAGATCTAATTTGGTCATCCCCATGATATAAAAAGTAACGTAATAGATGTTAATTGATTAGCTTCTCTGAGATTGGATTTATTAAGTAGGATAAGCTTTATATCTATTTTAAATTTTTTGATATAAATTTCATACCATCCAATTCATCTTAAATGATGGATTTCTTCTAATCTATTGTAGCCTTCACAATACTTAATATAGTTTTCCTAAAAAACCTTTTATTTGTAACTAGGTTTTTACAGGTTATACTTATTTTGCATGGGTACCTCATTGAGACTATTTTATGAGACCCATATTATAAAATTATTATCCTTATAATTTTTTAAAGGCCTCATTAAGTTAAACTTAAAGTTGAAAGTTGGTGCAGTATTATATTTTCACCAATATTATGTTGATTTATGTTAGATTAACTATATTAGGTTTTCTTTGTGCACACCTTATAAATTAGAATAAGATAAGTGAAATTATTAATCACTTACCACCACACCCCACATGTGTCCATCATGTATTCATCACTTTATATATGTATTGGTTAATATATCAAAATTAAATTTGGTTCATGAATCTTAATTTTGCATAATCAAAAGAAAAGTTATAACTAAAATCTTGTTTTTTTATATATTTAGCACCTCCTTTATATGTTTTAATATTTTTGAGATAAAAAATATTTTTCTTTATTTTTTAATTATTGAATTTTCCATGGCCATTGCCATCTATCATTAATGATTTTATTAGGAATTCATCACTCTTACACCTTCATGTCAAAGGAATAATATTTTAAACTATCCTTCTATTATAGAAATTTCTACCACACAATACTAAGAGAAAAATCAAAATGTTTCCCACATTGTGTTTCAATGTAAATTATGTCAAATACATTGTATTCACTACTCATATAAATCTAGACAATTCAATTTCATAATTCATCAAACTTATCAATGGGTAATCATAGCCCCCATTTACCATTTTACCATTGTATATAAGTTTTAATCATTTTTTTATTTCCTTTTATTTTCATGTTTTTAATTTTGTGTGTTTATTTTCAATAAATGTAACATTATGAGATATCCACTTTCTATAATACTCTATTTATTCATAATGTGTTATTTGTATCCTTCTCTACTAAGGAATGTATATTATTAAAAAATCATAAATATGTCCAATATCAAGTTACATGAAAAAATGTATAATAAATATGAAATATTTACTTCTTATACATTTACCAAAATGATCTTTACTATTCAACTCAATTAAAACACATTTTCCAATTTTAGTGTGTTTAGATTTTAATGTATTGGACTTTGCATAAATGTGAGATGAGATAAAAATTTGATCTAGATGTTATTCATTATTCTCTCTCAAATAAAAATATATATTGTCACATGAAAACATATATCCAATTATAAATTTTAATGATTAATTTTTATGAAGATCTAAATTAGGAATAGGAATCATTTCTAACATAAACCCTCCATTAAGACAACATTTATTCTTCCCATGTTTTTGAATAACACCTAATTTTTTAATTATAAACATACATTGATTACCAAAAACAACATAAATTAGATGTGCATGGGGTATCCTAAATTATCTCGCCATTATTATAGTGGGGGGTTTCTTATAGTTTTGGTTAGACCCATTATATGGAACATGACCACATCTAGTGTTCAAATCCTAGTGGACCTTGATAAGGTAGAGGATGTGACTATCGTTATTACTTAAGATCTAAATAGAACAAAGTATATGAGTATGGATACACCTTCAAAGTATATTTATAGGCACTTAGAATTTATCACTTATTCAAGAATTTTTTTAAGGAATAGAAGTTCATGATCATTAACATTTTCTAGTTTGAAAATAATTTGAAAGGTATGAGATCTAGTTGTTTGAATTGAATGATTTGAAAATTAATATAGAATATATTTTTTACCTTCAATATCTTGAATTTAATTCTCTTATTTACTTCATGAATTTTTTGAAGAATCACGTTGAGGCTTTGAATTAAGGTAATGGTTATAATGAGATATTTATCACCAATGAGGTATTTAATTTGGTAATGACTTGTGGGATTATCTTTTTAATCAAATTGAGAACATAAAAATGATCTATTTATGTATTTAAGCGATCAAATATATGGTAGTGGTGATAAAATGTATTATTCTAAATAAGGTCATGATTATGACAAGTGGTAAAATTGATTTCATAGAGCTAATCAAAAGTTTTCAAAGAAAAGGGTGGATAAATGGAAGAATTATGGGGATGGTATATTTGAGAGTCATCGATAGGTATATTTTAATAACCACTTCAATGTAAACTTTAAAAGGGTAATTAAAAAAAATCTATTTCAAATATTTTCTTAAGCAATCCATATTTCAACATGCTTTCTAGTTACAAATAATAACAAATAATTTCAGTAATACAATTCATGACTTTCAACAAAGTTTAATACTTTATATCATTAATTCATACATAATATTTCAATAACACTTTCATATAGGATGAATTTTATTATAAAACTTATCCTTTTTTTCAATAAACAAATATAGACATTCATAATAAAATTTAAACTTTAAAATGGTATTTAAAATTAAAAAACTATCCCAAATGTTTTCTTAACTAATCCATATTCTAACATGCTTTTCTAGTTACAAAAAATAACAAATAATTTCAGTAATACAATGCATCAATTTTAACAAAGTTTAATGCTTTATAGCATTAATTCATACATAATATTTCAATAACACTTTCATATAGGATGAATTTTAGTATAACAATTATATCCATTTTTTTAATAAACAAATATAAACATTCATAATCACATTTAAAAAGTACAATATGATATTATGGCTCAGTTCTAGTTACATTATTCAATACTCTTTTAATTACATATTTGAAAGTATACATTGTTTTAATACATATTTTATAAAATAAATACATTACAATACATATAAATCCAATAATTGTTTTCCTTCACATGAATATTGAGAAGTATGAGGACATCATTAAAGCCGACAACAAATTTTAGTTATAGATGTAAAGAGGGAGAGTATCATAAAGGCTTTTACCTCAAACCATAAATACTTTTGAATCCCATTCACACCTCTCATTGACTAAGAGTTTACCTACCATTCATAAAAGAATATATATGGGTCTAAAAATAAGAAATAGGTCACTATGTAAGTTAGTTAACACTAAAGATAATCTACACAACATAAACACAAGTTTGATAATGAACCAAGCCAATATTTAGTACATTCCTAATGTATACTTATGACACACACTATTTAAGGCCATAAGTTTGGGTTTTAAAATTATAATTTTTTAATCTAATCTCATTAAAATGTTGATTCATAGTGAAACTAATGAAGATTTATCCCATTGTTTAATGTTTATGCCTTGAAGTTCACAAACTCTATCCCTAGGTTTTCCTGACATACTCAACTTAATAGTTACTTGGACTTAAGTGAATCATTATAATCAACACTATGATCTTAAAAAATAATTTTTGGGAAACAAAAATTTCATAGATATCCCATATCTCACACATAAACCAGGATATCATTCACACTTTGGCTAAGGATCATACAATAATATTTTGGTGTATATTTATTTAGTTTTATTTGATAGATTAAATACGTTCCTATTAGTAAGGATTAATTTCAAACTATTAGTGATGAATTATGTAAAAATATAATAATTTATGTTTTAAATCATATAAAATATGAGAGATATGGTTGATGGCTAAAAATTGATAGCAAGATTTTCCATGTTTCAATTTACCTATTTATAACGTTTTTGGTAATGTCTATTAACCATTGTTTGAGTAGTATATTACTTATTTAAAATTATTTAACTATGGTGAACTATTTTAAATTATTGAGTCTTATATTCTAGTTGTGACAAAAAGAAATGTATTGTCTGAATCTTAACCTATAGGGACAAAATTTGTTTAATATTTTTAGGAAGAGGCATGCCCATTATTGATTCAAATTTATTTAGGTTAACCTTAGTAATGCATTGGGATATTATGAATCCAAATATTTTACTAGGTGAAACCCTGAAGATGCATTTCATGGGATTTAGTCATACATTATACTTTCTCAATATTTCAAAAATCTATCATAAATATATTGCATGGTTTTATCTCTATTTTAATTTTTCAAGCAAGTTATTGTTATAATATTCAAATATCTTATGAATTTGATAATGAAACATATGCATCATTGTTCAATTTTATTTCTCCATTATGTTATTTAATACAAAAGGCATGACTATATATCATAAAATTCCACATGGTGTGGTAAAAGAAGTTTTATCTTGGTCTTCCTCAATGATATTAATTTTAATATAACCATTGAAACTATCCGTGAAAGAGAGCATTTCATGGCCTATTGTGGAAACCATTATCATATAAATGGTGGGTATAATAAAATTATCCTTATTGAAATGCAATTTTTAAGTCTCTATAATCTCAACAAAATCACATTTGGCCATTAGATTTAATAACTAGGACAATGTTAGCAACCCATTGGGGATGATCAACTAGTCAAAGGAAACTAGCATCAAGGAGTTGTTAGATATCATATTCAACTAAAATAACTAATTTGGGATGCATTTTTTAAAATTTTATATTTAAATATATTTTTATTATGACAAAGTGTAATCCTATGTACTGTGATTGAAGGATTAATGTTAAGCATATCATAATAGGCCCAAGTTGAAACTTTAGGAAAGTCCTTTAGAATCTATCAAATATCTATATATTATTCCTAATGTAAGGTAACATACAATAATATGGTGTTAGGATCAATATTGATTCCATAATTAAATTTAAATTTCTCTTAGTTAATTAATGTAGACTACTCAATAGTGTATGGTGTTATAGGGATTGTTCCATCTGTTTTGGATGAAATGTTGTATAAATTGTCTAAGTGCTCACCAAAGTATGCCTACACATTTATAGAATGAGGAAACATATTCTAATGATATAAGTGAAGACCTCATATTACCATAAGAATTCTAAGAGATCCTCATCATTATAAAATTCATCAAAAGTACGTAAATCTATAGAAATTGTATCATCAATAAGAATGGGATAAACAACTAAAAGTGTGGAAACATGATTTATTATATTATCTACCCATGTAATGGGTGGAAAAAACATTATATGCTGATAATATATGGAATTATATGTGATATGTTTATATCCAAATCCTTTCATGCCTTGTTGATCATATTCCTCAATAGGATTATGAATACCCTATTCATGTTTTCTGAGGCCCTATCATTTGTAACCCATTTTTTGGAAATATCATAATGAAAAGAAAGAAATGAATCTATTATCATGTGGTCTGGATTTTTCTAAAGGAGTTATACATGAAATATAAATAGTAAACTAGAGGGGTGTTCTATCAAACTTCATGTGAGGAATATAATTGTGTGAAGGCTCTATATGCTAATAATATTTGAATGGTTATTGATCCATATAACATGTGTAGATATGACTTTATATCTAAACTTTAAAAATGCATGTCAATTAAATGTGAATGGAAATAATCTCATATCATGAATCCAATTTATTCTAATAAAGATATTGTAATTAAGATCATTAGGCATAACTTGACATGTTGTAGGTAGTGTTCTAGGTCCCAATGTAAGGTTTAGTGTGATTTGACAAAAAAACTTTGCTTGGAGTATTATCAAACCCTCATATTTTCATATCATAAGGATCCAAATCATTAGCATGTATATTAATAATTCATATAAAATCTATATTACAAATGTTTAACCTTGATCCATTGTTAACTAAAATGTATTTGACACCCACCTTGTTAATTCACAATACAATGTAGTGAGGTAGGTGTTGATCTATGATGTGCTAAGGTGGGAGATCTTATTTCTAAAATGAAATTTAATCTTCAGTCAATTTAATAATAATTATTATGGAATTAAAATAAAATATATCTATTATATGAGGCACTTTAATATCATAGAGTGTTGTACACAAAATATACTTATATGTTTTAGAATGTTATATGAGCTCTAAATGGAAACTATAGATAAAGAAACATTGATTTGATCAATAAAATTTTATCCATGGGTTTTTATAACCTTATATGATTTGGGACCACATATGGACATCATATCATAGAATTTATGATCTAAGATAAGTATAGAGCTGGTAGTAGAGGTAGGATAGTAGCTTAATGTGTAGGGTGGAGAAGTAGGATAGTAAACATTATTTGAAGAATCACGTTGAGGCTCTAAATTAAGGTAATGGTTATAATGAGATATTTATTACCAAGGAGGTATTTAATTTGGTAATAACTTGTGGGATTATCTTTTCAATCATATTGAGAACATAAAAATGATCTATTTATGTATTTAAGCGATCAAATATATGGTAGTGGTGATAAAATGTATTATTCTAAATAAGGTCATGATTATGACAAGTGGTAAAATTGATTTCATAGAGCTAATCAAAAGTTTTCAAAGAAAAGGGTGGATAAATGGAAGAATTATGGGGATGGTATATTTGAGAGTCATCGATAGGTACATTTTAATAACCACTTCAATGTAAACTTTCAAATGGTAATTAAAAAATATCTATTTCAAATATTTTCTTAAGTAATCAATATTTGAACATGCTTTCTAGTTACAAATAATAACAAATAATTTTAGTAATACAATTCATGACTTTCAACAAAGTTTAATACTTTATATCATTAATTCATACATAATATTTCAATAACACTTTTATATAGGATGAATTTTATTATAAAACTTATCCGTTTTTTCAATAAACAAATATAAACATTCATAATACCATTTAAAATTTAAAATGGTATTTAAAATTAAAAAACCATCCCAAATGTTTTCTTAACTAATCCATATTCTAACATGCTTTTCTAGTTACAAAAAATAACAAATAATTTCAGTAATACAATGCATCACTTTTAACAAAGTTTAATGCTTTATAGCATTAATTCATACATAATATTTCAATAACACTTTCATATAGGATGAATTTTAGTATAAAAATTATATCCATTTTTTTAATAAGCAAATATAAACATTCATAATCACATTTAAAAATCACAATATGATATTATGGCTCAATTCTAGTTACATTGTTCAATACTCTTTTAGTTACATATTTGAAAGTATACATTGTTTTAATACATATTTTATAAAATAAATACATTACAATCATATAAATCCAATAATTGTTTTCCTTCACTTGAATATTGAGATGTATGAGGACATCATTAAAGCTGACAACAAATTATAGTCATAGATGTAAAGAGAGAGAGTATCATAAAGACTTTTAACTCAAACCATAAATACTTTTGAATCCCATGCACACCTCTCATTGACTAAGAGTTTACCTACCATTCATAAAAGAATATATATGGGTCTAAAAATAATAAATAGGTCACTATGTAAGTCAGTTAACACTAAAGATAATCTACACAACATAGACACAAGTTTGATAATGAACCAAGCCAATATTTAGTGCATTCCTAATGTATACTTATGACATACACTATTTAAGGCCATAAGTTTGGGTTTTAAAATTCTAAATTTTTTATCTAATCTCATTAAAATGTTGATTCATAATGAAAATAATGAATATTTATCCCATTGTTTAATGTTTATGCCTTGAAGTTCACAAACTCTATCCCTAGGTTTTCCTGACATACTCAACTTAATAGTTACTTGGACTTAAGTGAATCATTATAATCAACACTATGATCTTAAAAAATAATTTATGGGAAAAAGAATTGCATAGATATCCCATATCTCACACATAAACTAGGATATCATTCACACTTTGGCAAAGGATCATACAATAATATTTTGGTGTATATTTATTTAGTTTTATTTAATAGATTAAGTACATTCCTATTAGTAAGGATTAATTTCAAATTATTAGTGATGAATTATGTAAAAATATAATAATTTATGTTTTAAATCATATAAAATATGAGAGATATGGTTGATGGCTAAAAATTGATAACAAGATTGTCCATGTTTCAATTTACCTATTTATAACGTTTTTGGTAATGTCTATTAACCATTTTTTGAGTAGTATATTACTTATTTAAAATTATTTCACTATGGTGAACTATTTAGGAAGGATAAACTATCAAATTAAATATTGATTTGTTTTATATTATAGATAAAAATACATGTTTTCAAAGTTATAATTAGATATTAAAGTAGTTGAGTTCATTAGGCCAATTCAATTAATAATGCAATTTTAAATGTAATTACCCTACTTTCTACTGAGTGACTTAAAAATTCTTATTGAAGTGTTTAATTTGAACTTAACTCAAATCATTATCATTTTAAAAGTTTTTTAATATAACTTTTAGCAACATATTAGTGTTAATAGGAGTGATCTTACTTAAATAATTGTACACAATATATCTCAAAACTATTTTAAATGGTCTACATCATAATTAAAGAAGGGGGTGTGAATATTATCAATAGTGATCTTACTTAAATAATTGTACACAATATATCTCAAAACTATTTTAAATGGTCTACATTATAATTAAAGAAGGGGGTGTGAATATTATCAATGGTGATGGTATAAGAGGTGAAAGTAAAACATGAAAATGGTAATGGCAATTATTTTCACTTGGCTATACACCCTTTGAGGAGATGTAAATCTCTCCTCATCAAAGTGGCACAATAGAATCACCTCTAGGCTTGTGGGTATCCTAAGGATGAGGTGAATCTCTAGATAAGGCTAGCTCCCTTGATGTACCACTTTGGATTGCAATTAAACTAAACTTGGGGGGTGAAAATGGAGAAGGATAACTGAAATTAAATTATATAAGGGAGGTGATACACCAAATAACATGATTACATCCAACCATATGCATATTACACTTGAAATCAAAGGACCAATTAAAAATACACTTCTCCAATGTTCATCTTCTCACATCAATGTTACATTGTGAGGCTATGGATGAATATAAAAAGATAGGAGGACTAGAAAAGAGGATTATGAGGGAAATAATCAATAGGATAACTTACTAAATATTATAAATTTCCTAAAACACTTCACATTCCCTACAAGAAGAAGATTTTCAACTGCAAATAAATGATAGAATGAAATAACATGATAAGGAATCCATAGTTTTCACTTATGAAAAATCAAGTATTCCACATGAAAATTCTAATAAAAATTATTGAAGAGGTATAAATTAGTATTATTATTTATTAAAAGGTATATATTTGAGTAGGTCTTCACCATACTCAGGTGGAGCATCCAATACAATGCATAAATGACTAGTTCTTCTAAAAATTGAGAGAGAGAGAGAGAGAGAGAGGAGAAGAGAGAAGTAAAAGGGTCATAAGGAAACTTTTAAAACTAATTAAATTATTTATTTGTTCTTTAAAATGGGATTTCTTATGAAACATTCAATTTTATGATCTACAAGTGTCAATCCAAGTCATAAACATCATGAAAAGTGGAAATAAACTCCTCATTCTGACTCAAAAAAATTTCCTACATGATTATCCCTATTTAAATAAATTATAACTGATTGGGAATAGGTTTGATGATTATAATGAAATTTAAATAAATAAATCATGCCTCTCCATACATTGGTTTTAGGCCTGGTCACTTGGAAACACCTAAGAAGAGCCATCATCATCTACAGTCCATACAAACTTTCTTTCATACACCCTACACACTTGGAATCAAAATTGGAATCATTTGTTCATGAAAATAAATGGGAAGAATTTAATGAGACATTTAAAAACCATCCATGTCCTTAGAGCACCAAGTACACCTTAAAAATCCATTCACTTGAAGTTTTCAAACTTCTCCCTAGCTTGTCCATTAGGCCAATTTTGATTGGCTAAGTTGAAGCACCTAGTTTGGACACTTATAAGTTTCTCCTTGGAATAAAATGGACATATGAAATTATTAAAAGTCTTTATATTCCTATAAAACTTTATTTCACCTATTGAAACCTCTTGTATCTTGTGAAACATAAGAAATGGTCAAAAATATCATGTTTCTCACCCCATCCATACAAGTCCATAAAACTAGTTAACATGTTAGGGAGATTGAGTGATTACTTTGAAATTTAAATCATCATTCATTCCATTTTGTTTCATGTGGGTGAATATCTAGTCTCATCTTCCCAATTGGGTCTTTGCAAGGGTTTGTGAGGGTTTTTTAGTAATTTAAGCCCTTAAGCTTTGTTCATAAATGTTTCACATTAAAATTTTATAAAAATCTCACTAAATTGATGTTAAAATACCCATTTTATCTTCCCTAAACTATTCTATCTTCCATTCAAAGCCTCATGGAAGATGTGAGCTTCTAAATTTGTCCCATCAAGCCTTTTTCTATATTTGTTATAGGTCTGAGTGAGTTTTGAGCTAAAATGGATTTATTAAGGCTTATCTTGATAGGTAAAATATTGAACATACCTTTAGTAACATAATTAATGTGTTATAATAGGTTTAAAATCATGATTATGTCCAAAGGTATGAATGACCTCCTCCTTGGGCATTAGACTTAATCTTTTCCTAGTAGGATTAGTTGCACTCTTGAGCTTAGCATTACTTATGATGGATTTATTTTCCCCCTTGTAGATCAAATATAACTTTAATCATCTCATACACATGTTACAATTATCTATAAATATCTCCAATAGTTATAAATGATGATGACCTATTGTTTGGGCCCTAGGCCAAAACCCTATCTTAGGCCTACTTATAAACTTAGCAACCCATACCCTAATTATTGATTCCATGATTAAATGAGATTTTAAGCATGTTTTTTTAATCTGATTTCAACTTTCTCACACCTTCCAATGAGTTCCTCCTAGCTTCTACATCACCCTTTACACCCCACTCACCAAAACCATCCAATCTTGCATGAGGAGAAGTACCCCTTGTCTGAGTCCCCTATCTATCTAATAAAACCAACACTTTTATAGGATCCTAAAATTTATTAAGTTTATCTACACAACTTTTCAACCCATGGTATATTAAGTTGACCTTCAAACTCCTTATATTTCTAAGGTAGATTATGCACAGGTTTCTCCCAATTTGATTGTGTTTTGCATATTTTTGAGCCCTTATTTTTCCCCATATATATTTAAATAATTTTATTTATGTTTTAATAATCAAGATATAGTGTCTAAAATCTCCATTTAACACCTTTCCATCTCAAACACCCTCCATACTCCTAGATTTACAAGACTGGGTTTCTTAACCTTGATTGCACCCTATTTGTTTAGGGTTTTTGTAGGTTTTCATATCTTGAATTTAGATTTTTATCATGGAATAACCATTTAATTAATTCCTCCATGGTCACTTGTCATTTTTTGATACTATGTTTAACTTTCTTATCTTATATCATCACTTTAGGAATCAAAACCCTACTCACTATTTGTAACAACCACCTACAATGGTTGTAGGTGTTCATAGTCATTAGAAGACTCCCTTGAAATTATTAAAAGCACAAATAAATTAGAAGACTACCTTGAGATTACATGGTTTATTTGGAGGTTTTAAGAGGTTTGGGTTATATTTATTAGAAGACTCCCTTCGAATTATTGAAAACACAAATAAATTTTTCATTTTGGTATTTCACTTTAATGTATTCAAACCTCAACAAAACACCATGTTTAGGTCACTATTTGTTATACTCTATTGTAGATATGTGTTTCCATAGTGTACAGATTGTTGGTAGCCTTAAATATTGGAACTTGTGTCAAGTGATCTATAAGAAGCATATTATGTTTTAAATAGGTAGTGTGTTCTAACACATGTTTATATTTTATTAGGTTACCTTACTTAAAACACACCATGGATTGAGACTTTGAAACTAGTTGTAGGTGATCTTCCCTTGAAAAAGGCCACCTGTAGGTGTGCTTGAGGCTTGAAACATAGTATAACTTATTATTTTGGGTTACTTATATTTTCCTTGGCTTGTAATTTACCTATCAAGTTCATTAAAAACATGATACCATAATTTTTTCTGCTTTAGTTCTAAGGTCACTTGTGCCTTCAAAACTTGTAGATACCATTGTTTGGAATCAATACATATGTTGACAAATTTGAGTCTCATAACAACCAATCTCCATTGTTTAATTTACCTCTACACTTTAACAAGTCATATTTATATGATAAATCTATAATAATATTGCATTATAAATTATCAAAGGTTAATATGACACGATTATATGTTATCCACAAAAAAGGTGATGGCTCTGTATTTTGCACCTTTAGGGATCTGATCTCTAACATAGTTATCTCATTTCGTTTGAGGTGACCTTCATTCCTTGTCTTGTAATCTATCCTTTAAAACTAGTCTTTCATGTTATTTTAATATATCAAGACAATGAATAAGGTTAATCATATGTTTCAAACTCTCCATATGACTTCTAAACTCTCTACATATGCCACCTATAGGTGGTGATTCTCAGTATACAGGAAAATGTTGATTGAACAATGGTCATGGAATGAACCATATGCATTTTAATAATCTTGTATATGTCCAAGGTCTCTCTCAAAACCTTAAAATTATCATTCAACCTCTCAAAAAGATTTAAACCCACATTAAGGCTTTGATGATGACATCATGGTTCTTGTATGTGTGTATTGGTTATATGTATGGGTAGTGAGTGTCTAAAATGGAGCAATAAGGATGGGAAAAAGGCCTCATTGGCAGATAAACTTAAAATAAACCTTATAATTAATTATCCACATCAAAAACATATTGAAATAAGATATAATACATCCTTTTCAATATGAATATCACTTGCATACATATGGAATAAGGCAAGCAAAGTGTTGAATGACTAGTCTAGCATGGTGGAGACATAAGTTTTTTCATCAAAATATGGGGTTGTGAAACCAAAACCTATAATTAGGTGACCCTCATGGAATTTCAACATGTGAGACACCATTTATCATTCATATAAATCATTTGCATGTAATTTAAACCTCTACTAGTGGGGGATTGATTGAAATTGCTCATGGTGGTACCTTCTTCCAAAGTGATTTTTTGGACTTATCAAATAAAATTGAAATATTAAAAAAATCTTGAAAACCATTAGATTAGGAAACCAAACTCAATAAGTGAATTGTATGAACCTTCCCAAAGGAGAGTAACAGGGTACACATATTAGTAGGTAGAGTTGAAAGGTCAACTTCATGAGGATGGTTCATGAAGCAAAAGACACAATTTTTCAAAATAATTATATTAAAATTAAGGTATTTAATTTTAAAACAATATCCCAAAAATATTTTCCCTGAAACTTCTTGAGCTACCTATACCAAGCAAAAACTTGTAAGTCACTTTTATTTGCCAAGAAGGGTGGAAAGGGAGTAGAATGGTTTTGAGAAATAAATGTCACTTTTATATAAATAAAAATTCATAAATAATATTTTTAATATTAATATGAACTATCTAACCATTTCCCACATGGAACACTTCCCAAGGAGGTCACACAAGTGATAAGCTCTTTTTTTCTTTGAGAAAACTACCCTTTTTCTACATAACCTACAATATTTAAGTTATTTAAATTACTTAATACTTATAAGGACATAGGGGGCATGAAATAATATTTTTTAACCTTCACATTTCCCAAAAAACTTATACAAAGCATTAAATGTACCCTTTTTATCACTAAAATGACTCAAAAGGACATTTTGGCTAATGAAATTTATGACCAAGGCTAATATATCTTTTAATAACATTAAATTACATATGAAACAACTAATTACAATATATTATTCCCCACAAAACATTTGGAAATCCAATTTTTTACCTAGGGGTGCCCCAATTTGACCCAAAAGTCAAATTTGGTCAATAGTGACAATAGTATTTATGCAACACTTATTTTATTTTGAAGATTTTTTAACCAACAAAAACTTTCATTATTGGAATATAAATATACAACTCAATAAAAATAGTTAATTATTTATTTTAATGTAGTATATCACTATTTTTGTGTTCATTTTTATTAACTAGACTTTTGTAAGTGGATTTCTTTCATTTATAAAGTTGGATATAAAATTTGCTTTCAATATAAATTCTTTATTTTATAGAACTAAAAAAGAATAATTTTAATATTAATTATTTTATAATATACATAATTTATTATTATTAAACTTAAGTTCCACTTTAGCTCTATACAATAGATTAGTTCTCACATTTATATAATTTAAAATTTGACATGGTTATTTAATAATATTACATTCTTCAAGCTGCAAAATTTATTTTATTGACAATAGTTTATATTATTATTCATGATAGTCTTGAATTATTATTTTTATTATTTATTTTTTAAATTTTTTAAAATTAATAGTGTGCAATATAAAATGACACCAAATTAATAAAAAAATGTAGTAATAATAATTAAGTATAGATCTTGGTAGGTGGGAAAAAACATACCAAGGTGATGGGCAGCCCCAAAACAACTATATTATTATAAAAAAAAATTACAAATCATGCAAAATAGATTTTTAATATTTATTGACAAGTTGAAGTGTTTTTTACAAATATCTTCTCATAAGATGCTAGGGTTTTTAGATATAGACAAGATGGTTTCATTAAAAAATATATTTGAATTATTTAAACAAAGGTATCTAGAAAATCTTAAAATTAAATTAATAAAATCCAAAGTACGTTTTAAAAAATCAATGTTGTTTTATAAATCTAAACATAATTATAAGGAATCTATAGTGTAGTTAATGACAACCAAGTGTAGTTTACAAGGTAAGGCTCTTTTTACAACTCTCATAAAAGCCAAATGTAGTTCTATGGAAACTAAAAGTTATATTTACAACATCATAAGTAGTTTAACATATTAAATCATAGTTTTTTCCATGAAACACAAACCAAAAATGAATTAAAATAAAGTTTAAAGGAAAAACACAATTATTGTCATCAAATGAAGTATAAAAGAGATATAATAAAATTTTATTATAGATTATTTTTTTCATACAATCCATTCTAAAGCCAACTATATTTATATTAAATCATAATTCTAAAATCCCAGGCATATTTTATATAATCAAAACATAATTATTAAGAATCAAACATAGATCCTAGAGAAAGTCATACAATATAATATCAAATCTATTATCCGGTTTTCTCCTTCAACATACTCCTCCTAGAATGTGTCATCCCTTTATCTTGTCATATTATACTTAGCAATCCATTTATTATTTTGAAGAAGGCATCCTATACCTACTAGCCTTTCCAAAATATGAAGTTATCCTTAATATATAATTAAATATTTATCTATAAATTAATTAATTACCTTCAACTATCCTCATATTCCCATGGTGGGAATAATTGGTGGAGTTTTAAAAGTTTATTAATTGATGCAATTAATATTTGGAAATGTTTCAATTGTCTTCAACCTCTTGAGTTTCCTATGGTACAACCCATGTGGTAAAAATTAAAAAATATCAACCTCCTTCATAAATGACAAGTTTAATCAAATCATCAATAGATGTATAGGTTTTTTTTGTTTCTTTCAACATTTTAAAATACATAACTAATGATAGTTTCAATGTATAATTATATTCCCATCTACTTTTAGCCTATTCCATATACCTAGAGGCACTAGATCCAAAAAATGAGAATTATTCGAGAACTATCTTTCCACCTACTTTTACCCTATTTTAGATCCATATCTACATTATCATTAGAACAAGACAATTACTTATCTTTTTTGTAATTTATATATCTAACCTAGTTGTACTTTCCATATTTAGACTATCTTTGCATAATAAATTTAGTGTATGCTTATATCTAAATTTAGCATTTAATTATATTACTATAGATTTAAATATCACACTTGTACCATTTTATTTATACATTATTTATGAATATGGTGAACCTAATCTTTGAACATCAAACCCTATGTAACATAGGGTTTTCTAAATTTTTATATTTTATTAAACCCTAATTGTCATAAAATATACGCAACATGGATGCATCTGTTATCCATTTTGGATTCCAGTATGTCATATTTATTATAGTTTGTTACATTACTTTCCTTGTCAATCTTATATGAAAATATGTACCACTAATGAGAAGGATTTAAAGAAAACACAATAATTAATCTCTTTTCAAAATTAATTTTGCAATGTTATAGAGAATATATATAGATGTCAACAATCATGCTCTTGATATTTTGTCCTACCTATATCTTTAATATAAATTACCCTCCCACACCCATTATTATCCCATGAATTATATTGGATTTTGTAGTTCATGTAATTAGTACTCAAAGAGTTAAGGTTTCTGAACCCATCCTACCACCTATTAATACACAAGAAGTGCCACTAAACATAGGCTTGTAATAAAATTTAAGGGATATAACATTATTAACCAATTGAGAAATACATATGCTAATATTTCAATCCTTGATCTTCTAAAATAATCTAATGTTTATAAGTATATCATATATGATGCATTATGTGAAACACCAGTCCCAAGTAATACTGAGCCCATTTATTTTGTAGATATTATTCAAGATCTTAATAATAATGACAAGCCCATCACCATTGATATAGGAAATTTACCATCCAAAGATGTTGAAAAAAAATTCCATTATTAATACAAGTGAAAATACAAAATAAAGGTATGAAAAGAGTGTTCATTGATAATGGATTAGGCCTAAATATTTGTATCATAAAATTCATAAAAACTATGGGTATTAACATAAATCTTATCCAAATCACTATTATGCATATAAAAGGGTTTAAAATTCACATACCCCTCCAATTTGATAAATTATATTAGATATGACCTTAGGACCAAAAATAATTTCAACTAATTTTTAGGTCATATCACAATATTTACATTATAATTTTAATTTTGGGTAGACCTTAGATACATTTTATTGAATTTATCCCATCTATACTTCATTGATATATATACGTATGAAATAGGTGAGTCAAGTATAGTGGATCCTTTATCTACATATATAATTAAGGCATTAATATCTAAGGTCCACATATATATGCATGTATAGAACGATGCATTATTAAAATAGGGAATCAACACACAATAACCACCACCATTTGAGTTTCTTTTATTTTTTAATACTGAGGTAAAAGATGGCCATGTTCTAGATTAATATGATAATGGTGATGATACAACCTATGAGATAAAATATTAGAAAATGTGAAACATAAAATTTGATCTACTTGATCACTTTACACATAACCTAATTTAATCTATGGGTCCTAAAATTTATAAGATAAACCACTTACAAAAAATATAGTAGTCCAACTAGATAAGGGCAAATCAAAATTAATAGATGAGCATGTAAATATTTGTTACTCCATACATCTTTCTTGGTTAAAATCACTACATTAATATTATAAGGGCTAAATTCAAATTCATCATGTGAACAATGTGGAGTCTTCTTGAAAGGATTCACAATCAATTTTATAGATTATGATAAAATGAGGCATTTCCTTTCCTCACAATTGATAATTAATACATATTTCAAATGATAACACTATCTCTTCTACTACACATGTAAAGTCTATGGAGAAATATGCTATGTGCATTTTCAACCTATCCAAACAAGATGAAAACAATGTAAAATATCCAACTTAAGGTTGTAAGGCAAGAAATGGTGGAGATACCTATCTATGATCATCTGTTAGCTAAGATCAAAGTATAGTCTCTCCAAAAATTACAAAAAAATAAAAATAATAAAAAACATCCAACTTACATATTCTATTTGTTTCTTGGTATTCATTTGTTACTTGCATATTAATGGACCACATACTTGATTACTGCTACATACTCATACATGTCACACTTCTACATTAGGTATGATAGATGCACACACACACACACACAGACACACACACACACACACACACACACACACACACATGATGTACTCATATTTGATATGATATATGTTAATTATATATCATATCAAGTACCTATGTAAGATATAATAATAGATAATAAGCATGTTTAAGTACATATGTAATCTAAAGATTTATATTCTAGAGTGATCATCAAACCATATAAACCATGTGTATCAAGATCAAAGAAGCAGATACCCCCAATGTCCATATGGAAAGAGTATAGGGAAATCCCAACATTCAAAATACGAGTACATCATATATATATATATATATATATATATATATATATATATATATATATGATGTACTCGTATTTTGAATGTTGGGATTTCCCTATACTCTTTCCATATGGACATTGGGGGTATCTGCTTCTTTGATCTTGATACACATGGTTTATATGGTTTGATGATCACTCTAGAATATAAATCTTTATATTACATATGTACTTAAACATGCTTATTATCTATTATTATATCTTACATAGGGTACTTGATATGATATATAATTAACATATTTTTCTATCACATTGGATTCATAAGCCACTATGACATGTTTATGCTTTACATCATGAACTTCCTTAAATGTTTCGTATAGTTTGTTCAAGCATTTTAATATGCTCCTTTGTTTGCATGCCCTATGATTATGTATTATTTCATTGACATTTACATTATGTCATTATTTTTGGTATGGACATTTTAATATGTAATTCTTGATTTCATGGACACTAGACTAAGTCATGTCCCTTTGATTATGTGATATTTGAACATGCCCCTTGTTTTTGGTCTCCTTAGAGCATTGCTTATTGACTTGATTTTGAGTTTTCTTGTGTTTATGCTTGTTTTCTTGTTGAGTTTGTATTGTTATTATCTATATTTTTCCATGATATTTATCATGCATCTTATTCCTACATGTGATCACATTATTTATGCACTTTAATGGTGCATTTACTTATACATGTTCCCTCTATATGCTACATGGTTGCATTCATAGATTTTATAGTTGTCTTACCCTTTTGAGATGATATATCTACCAATTATTATTTTTACCTCACCTTAAAGTGGGGGGGGGGTAGGATTAGTGGGGGAATTATTAGGAATCATGTTCTCCACACTTTGCACAATTCTTATATTCAGTAGGGGTATGCTTTGGAAGCATTTTCTCTACACTCATTCAATATTTGGTACTTATATTAGTTTGTAGATTCAATGGGGGCATGTCATATGGACATGGATTCCACACATTCATAATTTTTAAATTTATTGTGGGCATGATATTTTATCCACACACATTAAATATTTGGTACTTATATCAGTTCATAGATTTAGTGGGGGATTTCTTTGGAATCATGATCTTCACACCTACTCAGTATTTAGAATCTCCAATTTATAGTGGGGGCATGTTTTGGAAACATGTCTTTCAAATTAATAATTATATTAATTTTTATATTTATCCATATATAGTGGGGGAATGCTTTTGAATCATAGTTGAGGTACAATTCCATACATTGGTACCATTGTTATAGATAGTTTAAAAATGATACATATCTAAGGGTAATATTATATGAAACATGTGACTAAAATTTTAAGATCCAAATAAGTTTCAAATTTTAAAACCATTGCATGTACTTAATACCTCATAGAATTTTATGGATCATATTGAGCCAATATACTATAATAGTTGGTTCACCCTTTGGTATGGTGGAAGTGATCAAATCAATCAATCTTTCCAAGTTTTAAGTTGGACTTGATCCTCACTATGTTATAAGTATAACTAGGTTGCATGATTGATATAATCTCAACTAACAGTGGAAAATCACTTCTACTATAAAGCTGGGGGAATGTGCCATCTAATATATCTCTCCTTCTCTATCTCATTGGATATATGCACGTTAGAGATTTATCTATATTTATCCTAATCTCAAATTTAAAGCCTTATAATGATATATCTTTTGAATAACAACTTTCTCATAGGTAAGGTAGTTACATGGATAGAAAAGTGTACTCCAAAACCTTTCTCTTCCAATTTCAATCTATTTCAAGTATTTTTAAACCAAATTATATGCACTAATTTTACACTATAAAATGCTCTTGGTTCTAGGTCACTCACCAACAAAGAACTCAAATTTAACTCAAGTGAAGACAAGGTGTGCATACACACCTAGTTAAGTATTCCTTTCTTTAAATATATCAATTTATTTACTATATTAAATAGGGAGAAATATAGAATATATTTTTTGATTATATAGCACCTCAGCCTTATACACTTTGCAAACTCAAACCTTGGTTATTACTCGTAGTTATACACTCTTATTACTTTTTAAAGACATGAATCTACTCTATATTATTCTCCTTAGCTAATCTCTTGGTCTGAATAATCTTATATTGATGACACAAACATTCTATCTTGGCTAGAATGCTTAAAATGTACTTATCTTACACTTCTACAAGTTTTGATATAGTATATATTTTTCTACTCCCTAGACACTAATATCTAAGATAGACATTAGTGTCAACATTATTATCCTAACTTGATGCACATGTCCACTACCATAAATTCATCCAATTTACATATTCAATGTATCCTAATGGTCAGCCTAAGTTCTTTAATGTGAGTTATTACTCTAAAGGGATTGATATAAATATAAGATAAACTCTCATTCATTCCACATCTATGAAACATAGTAATTAGACTAAACAATCACTCAATTGAGTAAAGCTTACCTATTTTTTCCTATTTCCAAAAAAGTCATAGGGAATTCACATCTATAGGTATGGATTACTAAAGGAATATCCCAAGAGCCTAATTTTCCAATTTACAAGCTACATCTCTATTATACTTATTTTTCACACATTGCATCATTCACACATAAATCAACATGTATGATAGAACTAAATTAGTCTAAGGACAAATTTGGATTATTAGTTATGTAGGAATCATCATTTGATAAAGGGGTCATTGGGTTCAACTTGACACCATATTCCCAATAACTCATTTTAGCCCAAGGTCACATTAAATATGGAAAACTAGGGTTTTACAATTTCACAAGGAGAAACTATCCATGACTCATATGTGAATGTACTAGAGTTAAGGTCAAGTAAAACCCAAAATAATCTATGTGGTGACATCCTATTTCACTTGATATTCTATATAGTACACTATCATTAGACTCATATAGTAGCATTGATTCAACCATCTAGGGTTGATATTACTATCCAAATAGCCAGAGGCACCGGATCCAAAATATGAAAACTATTTTAAAAATATCTTCCCGTATAATTTTAGCATATTTTAGATATATAACTTCATTAATATCAAAACAAGATAAGTATTTCTCTTCTTTTTCATTTCTATATCTATCCTAGTTTTACTTTACATATTTAGATTATCTTAGGATAATAAATTTAGTATATTCTTATATTTGAGTTTAACATTTAATTGGCATACTATATATATATTTATCACCATTATACCATTTCATTTATATATTATTAACCCTAATATTAAAGTGAAGACTTAAAAAACATTTAATTTTAGGTTTAAACACCTACAAAGGGAAAAATAACAAAATATTGCTTTATGGTCTAAAAATTGGGTTACATTCACCATTATATAATTGATCTACTAGATTATTAATACACATACATTATTTATTTTGATGATATGGATTAGACTAAAATTTTAAAAAATCATCAAAATTTCTTATTAGTTTTATAATTGTGGGTGATCTTTGGGCCAAATAAATGGGAATTCTCAACTTTAAATAATATTAAAAATTTAACTCTGATGTGATTATTTTTCCTTGTGATATTAAATACAAATATTTTGTAAAAAATTTATGATATTAATATTTACATTTAATATATACTTTTCTAAGCATTATAACTTAGATGGTTATATAAATAAATCATGAAATTGGGAAGTTTCTATTGCTCATTACTTTGATGTTTCCAATGCACAATAGTGAATGAATTTTAATGAAAATGGTTGAAATTAAAACCTATATTAATCTTTTATTATTTTAATAGTACATATAAATTATTATATCCTATACAAAGTATGGAAAGGATTTAGACCAATACATGTTTCTTCAAATTTGCCAATTAGAAGTAGATAGTGAAAGGAAAGAAAAATAAAGCATTATAAGCCACAAGATCATGGGTGTTAGCATAATATCATATTAATAACAATAAGAATATAAAATAATATACTTATATATTTATTTTAATATAAATAGAATATATATCATATGTTATAGCTCTAGAACTTCATCAAATATAATGAATGAGCCTTGCATGTATAGGCAAGGAAGATCAATCCTAACTAAGAGATCAAGCTAAGTGATCAATCATAGATAAGAGATTAATCTAGAGATCAAACATAGAATTAAGAGATAATTATCCCTAAAGGATATAATTAACTAGAAATTATCTCCATAATATCTAAGAGATAAATAAGTAATATCTTATAATATCTAAAATAATATAAATAAAATATTCGCACATAAGTGGGTGGGAATAATAAATAAATCACCTAGGTGGACATGAGGAAATGTAAATAAGCTACTATAACACCCCCATAAAGTGAATTTAGGGGCCAAAAATAAAGTGGGATATCCATAATATGAGTTTCAATAACAAGTCCTAATTAGGGACTCATGTACAATATATCTGAATCAATACCTCATAAAGAGGAGAAAGGGAGAAAACCTGTATGAAAATAAAACTCCTCTCCCTTAAAAAAAGAGATAAAATAAGGGAGTAATTTATATGGAATCCCTATAAGGACTCACCTCTTGGGGATGAATGAATAAATACTTGATCTTAGTTAAGTACGCATTTAGTTAACTACAGTGTAACTGAGATTTCTAATTATTTTTTAGGATGTTCTTGAAAAATATCCAAATTTGACAAAATAATTAATGTATGAAAAAAATAAATTAAATAATCCTCTTAAATAAATAAAATAATAATAAAAATAATTCTTACATCAATAATCAAGTTGGATTTGGCATCATACTCAATGATAAGAAATAAAATTTATGTTTTTGAAACAAAAGGAAAATATTGGAATATATTGACAAAAGAAATTACTTATCTTACCCACCAAATAAATTGTCTTAGTAGAAAAATCATATTAAAATTAAATTAACACCTTATAATTACCACTCTAATATCTTACATAAAAGTGTCTTGAAAACCAAGTTAAAATAAATAGTCGAGTTTCAAAAAAATTGAAGTCATTTATCACATGTGTCAAAAGAATCATGCTTAGGTTATGAGTAGCTATCATGAATTTATTTGTAGCATTACATTCCAAAAATAGATAAAATTACTAAGTTTCACTAATTTAAAACTTTCCATGCTCTTCTTACAAGTAAGACACCCCTCCCAAATGTGATAAGTTGAAACTACTACAATTCAATTCAAATTTGTCAAAATTTATTAATGGCCCATAAAACCCATTTGAATTGCCTGGCCCATATCTCAAGGAAAATATGGAAAGATTATTTTTGAAATTTTATTAAAAAATTAAAATTATGTGCAATGGATATTAATATGCATACAATATTTTGGCAACATCTTTCACATTCGGGATCAATTTCAAATTTTATCCAAAGTGTTGGAAATATATTTCAAGAAGAAATTACATGGTGACTAATGATTTCTCCTTTAGTATGAATTTTTTTTTGTAAATTATTCAAAGTACATTCTCAAGTAGGCATGTGAGTAGGCAATTATGTGAAACATTCAATGTGATGTGATATAGCCTAGTAACATGTGCTCATTTCTCATATGATTTTTATAAGTAAACTAGGTACCAATTATCCTAATCAATACATGTGAATTATTGAGAAAAATTACTCACAAATATCTACAAGGTGGATAAGGGAATATTCAAAAAATTTAAAAGACTTTGGAGTTTTCTTGCATTGTGTCAAGGGATGTAGTCCCATAATTAGAGAAACTATTATGACTCAAATTTAAAATTTAGGATAACACCCCCAATTGAATTTTTATAGGTAATCAGAGGTTAATTAGAGTCAAGGCACTCAAAGTTTTCAACTTGAAATGATATGACACATGAGTGTTCCTTTTCTCATTTATAAAATTAATCCAAAATTACCCATCGTCCAATCATTATTATGGTCAATAATGCTAAGAAAAATATATGATTTAAAGCATAGATAAGTAGCACATGCTACATAAATAAGGATAAAGAGGTTTAATGGGAAAACTAAACCAACGGAAACTAAAAGAGTCAACCATAGAAGGGGAAACTAATGATCACTATGTGAGTTTTTTTCTTGAATATCTCCTATGTTTCGAATGATGTGTAGCTATAAAATATGGTCTAGTATCAAAAATTACATTGAAGGAGACTCACCATTTTATAATGTAATAAAGATATTTCATGCATCTAAATTATATTTAAAGGTAAAAACACTTATCTCTATATTTTAACATAATTTTTTTTTTGAAATATATTATAATTAGTAATTATTGATAACTAATTAATATTATAAAGTTCAAATTCATAAATACATTAAATAATATAATAATTCCCCGAGTATGTAAGACCCCAAAAGTGGAAAAATCAAAGTTAGTAAAAGAGGCTAGTAATGTTTGGTTCCAAATAAAGTAACTTAAAAATAAGTGGTTCAAATAAATTCATTTGTGAATTGATAATTTTATCTATTAATTGAAAAATTCATTATGTAATAATTCAAACCATGTTTATTGCAAAAGTGAATTGAATAAAAAAAAATGAAAATAAATGTGGGAAAAGTATATTCAAATAAAAGTGAGGTTATACAGTTGGGTTAATTAAAGGTAGCTGCGTATATACTTTATGTGCACAAGTTAGTAAAAAAGAGAACATGTTTATTTTAATATGGATCTTATTTTCTCTAAATCATAGGAGAGGGTTGTTACAATTCCTTCAATGACAATTAATATGTGAGGCACATTTGTTAATTGCTAGATATTTAATGATCTTCATTTATGAAATATATGTTTAGGTTTATACATGGAAAATTTATTAAATTTCAATATTTTATTTATTGTATGTAAACCTTATATTTATAAAATTTGTGAAACGTTGTAGATGGAATATGTGTCATTTATTTAAAATTTGATTCAAGATAATACTTTTGGATTCCATAAAATATTGTATTATCATTAGACTTAGTGTTCTTATTTCCATTTTTGAATTTTTGGAAGGATTTCAATCCCTATTGTTCAAATTTGAGTTATTAAAGAGGTTATTAGTGTCTCTTATTATATGAATGTCATTTTTATTTATATTATTTCATTCTCCCTCTATTTTCATCCTTATATATTTTCCATTTTATTTCATTTTTGTACTTTGTAGTTAAAAGTACTTAAATTGCCCAAAAGTCCTCTATCATACAAGGGAATTACCCCTTTCAAATATAGAAGAACATCACATATCCCATGGTTATTTATCTAATGTTAAATGTTTATGATAATATCCATGGGAAGGTTAATGTACAAATCTAATAATCACATGGATATTAAGTATTGTGAATAATTTTTAATTGATTACTTGATCACGAACATTATTCATGAATTTCACAATGGCATACAATGAAAAGGTGATTCCTTCAATTATCTAAAATTAATAAAAACATATAATGAAAGTATTATGAATTGAGTACCTTTAACCCAAATAATTTATTGATACAAAATAAAGAATAAGAATTTTGACCACCAAAATATAATAAGTACAATACAAGAATGTGTTTCCACACTTTAGGTGAGTTTAACACCACTAGTTGAGAAGTGCACATAATATGAACCATAAAACTTACACATGTGCCTTAGAAATAATTACTATTAAATTATATGTCAACTATTAAAACTATTTTTATGTATGCTTCATGATAAAGTGTTAGGACATAGGGGAAATTAGTCACATGCACCTAAGAACTACAAAGAATATTGTATGTGAAAGTGACAAGTGGATTCGCTAGATATAGACCATAACACAGAGTTATAATGGTATGATGATAATCAACATGGTTTTTTTCATTTATATAAGTTAGAAATTAAACTATAAGATTGGGTGGGAAAAACCCAAAAAGAAAATGGGAAAGCCTCAAAGAAAATTAGTGAAAACAATTGAGAATAAGAGAGAAGCTATTAGCCAAATGAGAAGAGAGAAGATAAATAGAAAATTATAGTGAAATAACACCAAAAAATAGAGACCAAGAACTATATAACCATAATATATTACATTAGGGTAGATCACTACTATTAGATTATACGCGAGAGAGATAACATCTTTTGAGTGAGTTCTAGATTGTAGAGTAAGGGTAGTGAGTGTGTTATGTGTAATAATTAATTCCATTATATTTAACAAAGAGTGAATATAATAAAAAGGGTTTGTATAGAATATTTTTCTATTACATGGTTATTAAATATAATTTGTCTGTGTGATCCCCAAGTCATCTGGTTATCTCCATCTCCCACCCTCCGTAGACATTTATCTTTTGTTACATACAATTAGCATGACCCTAACCTAAATCCTCAATTACTTCACACCTTGGGTGAGATCATAGAAACTTTCCTCCCTACATGATACGTTGATGTGGGAGAAAAAATTCATGTTGATGACTATGGTTATAGTCCTAGGTGACTAGACTACCAAAACATTTGGTTCCATTATTGGGATTAATGGTAGAATGGCATGTGATATGTTTGGGAATAAATAGTTAGAGATCTAGATATATGATATATATATATATATATATATATACACATATATATATATATATATAACTATTTATTCCCAAACATATCACAGTACACACACACACACACACACACACACAGAGAGAGAGAGAGAGAGAGAGAGAGACAGAGAGAGAGAGAGAGAGAGAGAGAGAGAGAGAGAGAGAGAGAGAGAGAGAGTGCATCAAAATTCATCATGGAATTACTAGATAGGTGAAAAATCAGAGGTCATAAACATGATGAGAATCAATAAACAAGAATGGCCAAGCACAACCCTAGAAATAGGTAATAGTCTACCTATGTAAATGCCATGATAACCCTTAGAATAATGGAGATGAATGAGGTTGACTCTTACATAAAAAATATTCTCTAAGGAAAGGATTAGACAATCCATGGAGTTGGATTGGGATCTAGGAAGAGTTAAAGTGAGGACAAGGTGCCAAAAGATTAGTGGAATGGAACCTAATTTACCTAGTCCTAACACATGATCATATAAACCCCTCTAAAAATCAAAGGATATATTATAATATCCACTACAAGTGGAGGATAAATAGGTGGAATTAAGGACTCCACCTTAGTATGCATTCCATGACTGCCTAATTGAATTATAACAAACATAGATGGTATGCATGTCTCATTAGATGAGGAGGCTCAAAACAAGATATGTTGTAGTATAAAGTGGTTTGAGATTGACCACCATAAGAGGAAACACCCTCTTAATGTAGTCATGATCACACTGGTCTATCATAACTACTATTCCTAGATCTGAACCTTCTATAATATTATGGGATGGAATATTATTTAGACCATGTACATAGGTTTGATATTATTTAAAGAGCTTGAGGGATTATCTTGTTAGACTAGAAGGCATATCAATCGTATACCACTCAATGAGGATGAGCACAAACTTGGTATTGGAAGTCCAAACTAACATATATAATCATGGACTTCACCCTCCTTTAAAATGCATTTATAAGAGAGTTTGATATCCCAAAGGTGGAGAGTAAGGACACTATGGAATTTAAGGACATCAATCAATACACTTTAGAGATTGTACATGCCTATGAAATGAGGTTTAATACCTTGGTCTCTAAGCTCATGTATGACCTCAAGACACTTGATCATGCTTAGTGTTTTTTTAATACACTTCACCCCTATTTTTTCAATATGTCCATGATTAAGTTCTTTGAGACCTATCAATAATTATAAGGTACACATAGAGTCAAATTCATGCACTAGATGGATGAAAATTTTCAATTTGTCTTGGAAACATAAGTTATAATTATGAAATAACAATTATAACAAGTTATAACTATGTAGGTTATCAAAATGGGGGATGATGATGGCATATTGAGAAAACATGGAGTGTATACACATACTATTTTCAACTTTTATCAAATACTAATGCTTTAATTCTTACAAGAACCAATTGAGACTTAATCTCTCTAAGTGCATGCCCTAAGCGCTACACTAGGAAAGGGGTGGGAATACCTTTGGTGATTTTTAAGGTTGTTGTTCCTTTTTTCCAAATTATTTCCAATTCAACTAGATCCCAAAACTATTCCCTAGGCTAATTATACTTCCTTGAGTATTCCTCTAGTCTTTTTCTCTTTCATTCCTCCTTTTTTTTATATCTTACAACCCTTTTGGAATGTCATTTGTATTGGGTTGACCAAATATAGTTTAGGGTTATTATTTACTTTCTTATCTTGTTATCCCTTTAGCCAACCCAACTCAAACTTGGTAAATTATCCCTAAAAACACACTAGGTTAACTAGGTTTACCTCATACAGTCAACATTCCTAAAATTATTTAGGGTAAGATCCACCTATTTATGAAAGATCATTTTCATCATTATTAATATGTGTAATCAAGATTTATTTTTCACTCATGCTTTTTCACAATCTACTCTTCCATTATTCTAATTGAGGAGACTTAGCTTAGGTTTATTACTTTGGGGAATCTAATCTTGTGGATAAGTCTTGGATGATTTGGCATTTCTTAGTGATCCTTAAAAACAACAAGAACCTCTTACAAAACTCTTTTTTCCAAGGGAGTGATTGAGTCTCGATGGGTTTACATTTAGGTAAGTATATTCTAAATTTGTTCTCCTCTATTTTAATAGATAGAGGTAACATAATTATTGGCTCAAATAATAGTATCTTTCATATTTTATGTATTAGGTTGTTACTAATACTTAATTTTATTGAATTTCCCTATACATGTTTGTTTTATTTGCTTCTAACCCCCACTTTGTGCCACAAGATTTTGTGTTCACTAGATTAGATTTTACTTTCTTGCTATTAATATAAGTGAACATTTTAAACCTTAGGACTCCATTAGGGTTGTGTGATTGTGTTAGACTATACACTTTAAAACCATTCCTAGCATGATGTGTTGTAACAAGTAATATAAGTGATATTATAATTGGGTCTAGTGGATACCCATATTGGTTATGCTCCTACTTAACAAGTGTATTCACAATAAAAAGTGTAGGTGTGATTTATATTATCCAGTCTAGGATTAATTCATAGACATAATGCATTTTTGATTACATACATTTTGGTGAACTTGACATGAACTATCCCTTGCAAGATTTATTCACTTTTTCCTTCATTTGTTTTATTTACTTTAATCACTATTTTTATAATATATTTTTGACATTCTAAATTGATTCTATTGACCTAACTATTTTTTCTATGTATAGGTTTCAAGAATAGACAATTGGATCAACCTAGTATACATTTTCAACCTTTCAAACATCCAGTTCAACCCACTAGGTCAACCCAATTGAAATTTTATAGATTTATCACTTTTTAAGTAGGTTCCTATACAAATTAATCAATTTTATTAACCCAGTTTGAAGGTTTCTTAAGCACACTTCTAGGTTCTAGACTAACAATATTATTCATTACATCTCTAATCCACCAAGTTTCCTCTCTACTTCTCTATTTTTCTCTTTTATATCTTTATTTTCATAGTTTTTATTCTTCAAAACTACCCTTGCATAGTCAACTAGATCGACATTGCCAACCCAATTCTATGTTCTATATGCTATCTAAAATAACTAGATCAACATTACTGACCCAATTCATTTTCAAAATTTACTTTTGTAATATAGGCTTAATCTTGTCAACCCTATTCTATGTTTTATGCATATAGTGTTCACACTATACCTTATTTAAAATTTGGAATTAACCTCATATCTATTAGTAATTATCTCATACACTTTCTTTTCTTGTTACTTGCATGATTAAACTAATACACATAGTCTAATTAGGGGATTTTTATTTAACCTCTTAGTTTCACTATTTATATTTTATGCACACATTTCCAAATAAAAAAACATAAACACACACTTTAACATATTATCTACCCTAAGCCAACCTACTTGGATTTCATCACCAAGGGGGAAGCCAACTCGATGCTCTGGTTAAGTATAAAGCATGATTAATGGTATATTTTGGCTAAGCACCCAACATCCTTATTATGTCAATGTGTGAAGAGAGGGGGTAGGCCCCAATATCAAGCTTGTATTATTACCACTAGAGTCCCTTTTAGTCTAAACTACCTAAAACCATCCTTAGATTGTTATCTAGTACCTTGCTTATAGCCAACTTCTAATCACATTTTAAAATCATTATTAATAATCTAATTGAAACTCAATTTAACTAATTAGTTAGCTTTAATTTTCAAGTAATTCTCTTGATATTTGTTTAGTTATGTGTACAAAAACATGCATTAGCTAGTGTTAATACAAGGTTATGTTTTGTGTGTCTCAATTAGATTGGACAATGTTAATCCAATTAACTATTTATTTCCTTTCAACTCTTAATTTCCTTGATTAACTACAAAAATTATTTTGTTTTAATTCATAACTTATTATCATCTTACTCTCTCCCTATCTATTTTACTAGATCAACCTAATCGACCTTGTATCTTTTTTAGCCCTTGTTTTCTATACAGGATCAACCTAGCTAACCTTGTATAGTTTATAGCTTAGTTTTCATCTTTTTCCTACCTCTGTTCACTATATGGGATTCAACCAATTGACTCTATACATTCTATAAGCCTTATTTTTTGTATTTTATTGACCCAATCAACCCTATGTTATTTCTTGTTTTACCTATTTGTTAATCTAACTCTATATCCTTCTAAATTTGCACTATATTCATCTCTCTTTATTAGAATGAAATCTCCTATCATAATCTTATTAGATATCTTGAATCCATTTAGGTACTAATGGGATGCTCATTTCTTCCTCTATTTTCCTCCTAAGAACACCATCACTCTTGGGGCACCTCTTCTCCTTCTTCATCTATGAACTACAACATGGTAAAAATAACACCTTAAAATGAAGTTGATGGATATGATCCTTTCTATACTTACCAAGAAACTTCTCAAAATCTTCAAAATAATGTGAGAGTGAATTATAAAAGTTTACCTAATAATCCCACTAATCCTTCTACTAGCAATCTTCCCCCTAATACTAATATAGGGAGTACTCTTACAAACTATTGGAACACAACTAGATACTAAGGGGGTGAATCAATATATCAATTAAAACTAGCCTTTCAATCCTTTAAAGCAAATTCAAAATCATATTAAAATTAAAATATAAATGAAAAGATCATATAAAAACACAAATACACATGACACTAGATTTATACATGGAAAACCAAAAGGGAGAAACCATGGTGAGAATAGCTACATGAAACTACTATTCTAATCTAGCCTTATAGTTCAAAGCCTCACTAGAAAACTTCACTAGCTATAATGTTTAAGGACACCAATCTTAAGGAGACACCAATCCTTTGATTTAAGAACACCAAATCTAAGGAATCATGCACTCCCTAATCTAAGCACCCACTCACTTATTTGATGGAACCAACCTATCAAACTCTGTTATGGAGCTACAACTCCAATTTAAAAATTAGATTCATACATGAATCTAGATCTCTATTCTTTATCATAGGTATAATTTACAACTAATCATTCTCTGCACATTCTCTATGTACCTTTATTCCTCTCTACTCCTGTTTATTCTTTTATGTCTATATATGTCTTTATTCTACACACTACATTGATTTCACAAGCACTCTACTCTATATTCAATTTGTCTCAATAGCAAATGTAATTATTTAACTCTATTTTATTTATCCTATATATTATATATATAAACAAATGATCTGGGGTCTACTTCTTCTCTTTGTGTTCATAATTGAACCGTAACACATCATGACAATTTTAGAATTTAGTTCATTATGAATTGAATTGTAAGTTCCCACATCTTGATTCCAATTCTATTGGCACACCAGTTGTAGTTGCAAAAAGTATCACATCATAATTGTAGGTCCCGTTACTCTTTTTAACATCTATAAGCCTTAAGTTTTTATGCACAAGGTCTTTAAGGTGGATTTGATAGGCTAGATCAATTAATCTCATTGTCTGTATCAAGATTCATGGCTTATAGGCAAGTTCTTGCATGTTCTTGTAACTAATCATTTTTTTGGACATGAATTTAAATGTCAATCATTGAGCTTGCCTTTGGAACCATGATCTAATGGTCTCTATTATATCAAATTTAAAAAACTATCTATTATATCTTTTTACACTTCCAAATTTGAGCTTTGTCGAGATGTTAAATGTCAAGATCTTTATTCCATCTAAGTCCATTAACTCCATTGGATCACTCTCATCTAAGCTTCCATGCGCTATTTAATCTCCAAAGATACATGACCTTTACCTTTACCTCATCTTGTTACTTGATATATCTTTGGATCACTTCTAATCCATAGATATTCTTGAACCTACTCTATCTTTACTTACTACTATGTTGATAAACATCATGTAATTTATAGAATATATGTCCATTCACTTTATTAGATCTCCTTTGCATGATTACCCATGCACTATCAAATCTTTTGGCAAGCCCAATCTATATGTCTATTCAACCCTTGAGGATATACACATGCCTTATATACATTATTGTTAGTTCTCACTATTGAGACACTTGGCATCCTTGCTTTACTTGTTGACCTTTTGAATTTGATCCATACCATATATTAACTATCTAAGCTCCATTATTGTGACACATTTTAGCTATGCATTAACTCAAAGGGACCTTTGACACTTTGACTTAATTATGCTCCATTATATTTCTAATGTTTGATTAATCATGAACTGTTGATCTTCCAATTAGCTTGAACTTTACCATGTGCAAATTTGGCTAATTATGGAGACCATTTCAATATTCCTGGAAGGTTAACATTGCACATTCATATATTTTGCTTCGCTCTACCACCTAGTCTAAAATTTGGACCATATAAATTAGGAATGAAAGTGAACAAACCCATATGGCCAATTATTTTAGAGTAATTCACATATGTGAGATATAATTCCATTAATCTACTCACTAAAATTATTTTTCCATAGAGCTAGCTATGCCTCAAACTTGCCTAAAAGGCCAACTTTATCCATGCATAAATCTTGGCATGCTTAGTCGCATGACCTAAAAATTAGCACATATGATCCTCTTACATAGGGGATTCCATCCATATATCCATTTTCTATTTAAGTCTTCATATGTTCAAGATATGGCATTATAAAAATGTCTTCTTATGATTTTCTTACAACCTACAAATTTTACTATGTTGGAAAACATTGTTAAAATGCCTTGGAGACCTACTCTGCTCAAGCATATTGTAGAAAAAAATCGAAATGTAAAAATTAAATTTTCATAACCCCTTAGACCTATTTCCCTTACCTAAACCCATTTATATTCATTTTGACTTGACTAGATTAAACTAACCCTTTTTACCTATTTTGGCCTTTTTGCCTTGACCACCGATGGTCAGGCTAACCATCGATGGTTAGGCTCCATCAAATGAAACACTAACATGAAATCACATTGAAAACTATCACTCAAATTTTATAAATATAATTCATCCAAATAATTTCATGAGGGATTACATGGATGAGTTATAATTAGAATCCCTAGGTATACTACCACTTCCACCTCTTGCATTTGCCTATAAGAAGAGGATAGATGTAAGGGAAAATCACTTGTAATTATTATCAAGAGATCTAGTATCCATAATATCTTCTATAGGTCAATCATCATTAGGAACTTCAATAATTTGACAAGCCCAACTTGTCATCACCATCTAAGCACCATCACTCTATCAGAATTACAATCAACTTCTACATCAAGCAATCCACCTCAACTATCCATCCAATCCACCTTCCCAATAAGATAATCATTTGTTTTATATATTTATTTTTTGTATTTACTCTTTGAAATTAGTATAGACCTCACCCACCTCTTAGAATTCATACCCAAAATATTTTCCTTAATTCACCTACATGTAACCATTGATGGTTAGGCCAACCACTGATGGTTAGCCCAACTGTCGATGGTTACCTAACCAGTGGTGATTACCTTTAACCGTCGATAGTCATATTAACCATTGATGGTTCACTTTCATACCTAAAACCAAAAATCTCCCTTTTATCACCTACACCCAATTAAACCCTTTTTTTTCTGCTTTTGCCTAACCATAGACTTTTGCTTGATTTTTTGAACCATACCTCAAACTATTAACATTAACACTAATCAAATTATCACTAACTAGATCAATTCTAACACATCTCTTTATCAAATAATTCTTGTTATCAATTTTAGTACCTTTTAATTATTGATGTAAGTACTTTATTTATATTTTATCAACTAATTATTTTAAAATAGTGGATCGATAGCCCTTAAGGAAGCTCATGCTTTTAGGATCTAGCCATAAGTAGGCAATTCACTTAGCTACTTGTCTAGCCAATCAATATGCTTAAGTGCTTTATTATTTTTAGGTCTTCCTCCTAAGTCAAAGAGGATATCTTCATAATATTTTGATCCAATGTCCACACTTTTATTGATATTTCTATGACAACCCATATTTATAGTTTAACTACCTTTTTATGAATAGTAGTGAAATTTGAGTGAAACATTCTGGCACACCTGGTGGGACCTAGAGTCTTTACTCATGTTTTCTTTGCATTTGTATGTTCTTCTCTCTATCTGTGCTCACAATTGAAACTAAAATTTCTTTTGGGATTAAAATCAACTACATGTATTGCTTTATTTTAATAATAGTTCACTTTGAATTAAAGCATAACAATCTTATCATATCACCACTTTTGTTTCACACACTAGCCAAACCACTTTCATCAATCAAACATCAAAATAATTTGAGACAAGGCCTGACAAGGATTTCATCACCTAGCAGTCACCTTACCCATTCTTGACAATCTTACTTGGAGGTCATTACCAAGAGGAGAACCAACTTAGCTCTATGGTTGAGTTTAAATTCTAGATACCAATATATATTAGCTAAGTACCTGACACCCTTATCACTATGAGACTGCAAAGTGACCTAATACCAATTTACCAATACCAAGCCACATATTGATTCCAATATAGATTATTTTGAGAACCTAAATAGCCTAAAAGTAACCATAGATTTCTTCTATAGTACCTAATTTAGAAGCCAACTTCTATCACACATTCTCATAAACTAAGGCATAAGCCAAAAGTGAGATTAAAACTAACCTCTAGGCTTGACATACTTCATAGTGTGTGTCTTGATTACCTTGATCATTTTCCTATATTCTTATTTGAGTGGTGATATTGTTCTTGTTTTTTCTCCCCTTTCTTTGTATGGTTATCACTCATCAACAGTTGAGAGACCTAGCAAAACAAAATCCATCACCTAAATCAACCTCTTCTACCTCCTCATCTATGGAGCACATCTCTGAGGTAGAAGATTCACCTCATCTATTGGGAAGCCCTAGTTTCCCTTGGGTATTTCCCCAAGGAGACATGAATGTTACCACATTTTTAGACAATAATCCAATAGCCCTTCAACACTATCTTAACACCTCTTCTCACCATATCATGATTTCAACTCCACCTCAAAATCCTCCTTATGGTATGCCACCCCACCTTATGGAGGGTATTCCTATTGCCATGGTGACCAAGCAACCTTTTACCACCTAGGCATCTTTGTCTACTAACCCCTTTGATGTTATGGCTGAGAACCAACCTATTCAACCAACTATTACCCTTACTCCTTCCATCCCTACTAATGACTCATCTACCTTGGATACAACTTAAATGTTAACCCATCATGTCCCACTTGTAGTTGGGGTACCCACCACCAACATATCTAGCCTCCCTTCTGTCAAATCTAGCCCATTAGTTAATACCTCTTTACCAAGCTTAGGGGTTCTATCACTTTTACCTCACCACCCATTAGCATAAAGGTCACTACCACCCTCTTATCACCAAATAACTACCATCCACACCCAATCCATAGCAACTTCTTAGCAGTTACCCATTTCACCCAACCTAGGGTACATCCCTAACCCACAAGGGTATATACCTACTACCAATCACCATCATCCACCTACCCTACTTGACCTCTAGCATCCACATTCCAATATGTGGTAACCTCTCCATCACCAAGCAATTACCAATATGTCACCCAACCTCAACCACAATATCAACCTTAAAACCCTTTTTGCACACCACCTCAAACCAACCTAATGAAAATGCTCATGGATAAAATGACCAACCTTGAGTCATCTATTTTAGGAGATCATAACATCCTATATAATTAGATTTGTAATGAATGTATTCATCCTTATATTCCTATCAAACCTTAACCTCATTAATGGGAGCTTCAAGAATTTACCAAATTTCAAACCAAGGAGGATCCCCAACAACACCTTAGGTCTTTTAGGAATGCATGTTATATGATTACTTATGATGATGCCCTTCTCCTTTGAACCTTCCCCATGTCTTTATCTAGTCCAACACTGGATTGGTATAGTTCCCTTACCAAGAATTCCATCTTATCTTTCACCCAACTAGCACAAGTCTTCTTGGATCACTTTTACATTAACATTTCCAAGAAGGTCCCTATCACAGACCTCTATTCTATCAGATAATTCGATGATGATTCCATTTCTAATTTTGTCACCCATTAGAGAATCTAGATTAATTAGCTTTCATTTTCCTTGCCTCAACCTAAACTTATAGAACTTTTCTCTTGATATTTCGCCAAACATATATATTCTACATTATATGTCCAAAACTTTAGGACCTTTCATGAGGCTTTTACCATGGCACGTAAGCTAGAAAATTGGGCCATAGATGAGGGTAAACTAAAGTTACAAAACAAGAACTCTACCTTCAAGACCAATGAGACCTCTTACTCTAAACTAGGTAACTAAGCTGATATTAGAACCAAAACCAAGGGAACCATGAATGCCACCATCCTTAAAACCACCCCTCCACCCAATGTCAACCAATAAAATTCTCCCATTACCTCCAATCCAAATGCAAGAAACCCAAACTAAAATACCCAAAAACAATTCACTCTACTTGGAGAATCTTACACCTCAATTATAGAGAAGCTATTAAAAGCTAACCTTATACAACTTCCACCTATCAAACCTCCCCAAAAATTTTATTCTTCTCATCCAACACCTACTTGGTACTTTGAGACTGATCTTTGTTCTTTTCTTTGAGTAATTAGACATAATGTTAATCAATATAATATATTCAATAATATTGTTTAGAGTCTTATTGACAAAGGGGAACTCATGTTGGATAATCCTAATGCCCCTAAAAATTAGGATCTTGACATATTTCAAAAACCTTTTCCAAACTAGGCCCTATCAGAGCTAAAGACACATACGCTGAGTCCTCTCATAATGCCCACATGATCAACATGGTTGTAATAAACCTACCCATGAGGAATTGATCAACTAATCTACCCATTCCTCTCCAACTCCACTTATCAAGGTCATGTAGTCACCTTATCCTCCTTTGGATAGCCAAACTAAATAAGTTCCTTTCTCCCTAGCTACCCTTTGAGAAATTTTGGAAACATCTAGGCAAATCAACATTCTTAATTTTCCACCTCTACCAACTCTCTAACAAACTACTACTCCTATGGATATTGTTCCTAAAGGAGGAGAATTTTTACCCATGCCTCCTATGGATGATTCATTTATCTTAGCCTTACTTCCCTCACCTAAAGAGATCAATCAACCTACCAAGCATCCCACCTAACCTATAAGTGTATTTGTTACATCCACTACCCATATATCAAGACCAGTACACAAACCTTTTTACACATTATTATATAAATTGGAATTTGTGAAAAAACTAAACATGGATCAAGCCACTTTATGGTGATAGTTAGGGCTTCCCATCATAAATAAGCTTGAACCATCTATCACACCTATAACCAACTAATAAATTATCTCTCCACTACCTCTTAAACCAATCTAAACCTCCAATAAACCCTCAACCTCTTAGTTAACCAAAATAGCCACCACCTCACCAATTAAACCTTTCAAAACTCTTGGTGCCTTCCCTACTTGGATTTTGGTTCACCCATCTTTAAAAGTAGACTTAACTTCACCTAGGTCTATACCCAGGTCTCAACCCACACCAACCAAAAATATTGTTAAGGTGTGGAGCCTAAAAGCTTCACATATGAGTGCATTACCAAAGTTGTAGGTTTACATAGTCACCGGCGTCAGTCAGGAGCGACCGACATCGATCCAGTGTAATTGAAGAGACACCAGTGTCGGTAGAGGATCGGTCGACGTCAGTCACAGGCAAGTAGGTAGGAACTGGTGTCATTTACCTATGCATCCAAAATGCTATTTCCGAGGATAGAAGCGAGTGTTTTCATGATGAGTTTAAGTCTTAGTCTTAAGTTTGCATTTCTATTATTAGTAAGATTATTTTTTAGAGCCCTTATTCAAGAGGCTTAACTGTTGGTTGTAAGTGCATGCTCAAGTTTCCTAATTCTATATGTATAATTAGATCTTCTTAGCTTAGTGTGATTATTGTAGTAGTTCATTGTATGTGAATGTTGAAGAACAGTACAGAGTTGTATCAATCCAGGTTGTTGGAGTTGAATGTACTTGAGAGAGAGAGCTATTAAGGGATAAAGATCTAGATAAAGATCTTGTGCATCTGAGAGAGGTGTGGAAGAAAGAAATTTCTTCAATTGTATTCCTTTTGTAAAGAGTTTAATACAAGTTTTCAGGGTTGTTTCTTGTATCTCTTGTTCTTTGCTATTATCTGATTCTAGTTACTTATCTATCTGATTTAATTCCGCAGTTTATTGCTTTCATAAGTGTAATCTATTGTTGGTTGATCCCTAATAAGTGGTATCAGAGCCTTGGTTGTAGGTTTAGAGTTTGATATCCAATAATTGGTATCAAATCTCAGGTTCACTAACAGGCGGTTCAGATCTGTGTAGTGCGTATTGATTACAGGTTGCTCACAGGAGTTTCTGCAGGGATTTCTATTTGAGTGGGAGAAGTAATGGCAGATGAAAGTAAACTAAGAATGGATAATTTCAATGGCAAAAACTATCAACAATGGAGAATGTAGATAGAGGACTATCTGTATCAGAAGGATCTATACTTACCGTTAGGTGGGATTCTAAAGAAGCCCATAGACATGGAGGATGAAGAATGGGAAGTTCTTGATAGAAAGGCTCTGGGGTCTATAAGACTGAGTCTAGCATCCACTATGATATCTAATTTATCACAGGTAAAAACAATGGTAGAGTTGATGACTACTCTAGCTAATTTGTACGAAAAACCCTCAGCTTCCAATAAGGTATATCTTATGAAGCACCTATTTAGTTTGCATATGCAGGAACATGGATCTATATCTAATCACCTGAATGATTTCCATGGTATTGTAAATCAATTAAGTTCAGTCAAAATTGTATTTGATGATGAAATAAAAGCTCTTTTAATATTATGTTCTTTGCCTGAAAGCTGGCATAGCTTAGTAATGGTAGTTAGCAATACTACATCTGCATCAAATATTTTAAAAGTAGAGGATGTTGTTAGTGTTATCTTGAATGAGGAAATTCACAAGAAAATCACAGAAGAGACATCTGGGAACACTTTAAGTTTTGAGAGTAGGGGAAGGCAAAAAGAGAAGAGAAAGAAAGGGAGATCAAGATCTAAGTCTAAGGGGAGAGGTAGATCCAAATCCAAAAATGGCAGAAGGCCACAATGCTGGAATTGTGGAAAGATGGGGCACATAAGCAGAGATTGCTGGTCAAAGCCTAAGGAAGACAATCAACATGAAGGAAAAGAAGAAGCAAAGGTTGCAAGTATTGCATAAGATGCTTTAATATTCTCTTTGCATAATAATATAGAATCTTGGGTGTTAGATTCTGGTGCATCTTTTCATGCTACCCCTAATAGGGAATATTTTTGTGACTATATCCATGGAGATTTTGGAATAGTATATCTAGGGGATGATGAACCCTATAAAATTATTGGCAAAGGCAAAGTGCAGCTGAAAATGTAGAATGGTAACACATGGGTGTTGAGAGAAGTTATGCATGTTCCTAGCTTGAAGAGAAATTTGATTTCTACAGGAAAGTTAGGGGATGAGGGTTGTACAGTAACTCTCACAGCAGAATCTTGGAAGGGGACCAAGGGTGCACTTATTATGGCCAGAGGTAAGAGAGTAGGTACTCTATATTTGTGTAATTGTGTTACTAACAATTCTCCTTCTGTATTATCTACTTCAGATGTAGATGCAAAATTGTGGCACTCAAGGCTTGGCCACATGAGTGAGAAGGGGATGTCAATTCTTAAGTCTAAAGGTAAGCTTTCAGATTTGAAAAGCATGGATCTAGAATTTTGTGAGCACTGTGTATTTGGAAAATAGAAAAGGGTTAGTTTTCTCAAGACTGGGTCTATAAAGAAGAAGCATAAGTTGCAGCTTGTTCACACAGACGTGTGGGGACTGACTCAGGTAGCTTCTATTAGAGGATCACAGTACTATGTTTCGTTCATAGATGATGCTACAAGAAAGGTATGGATCTACTGTATTAAGAAGAAATCTGATGTATTTGAGACCTTTAAGATTTGGAAAGCTATGGTTGAGAATGAAACAGGCAAAATATTAAAGTGCCTGAGATCTGACAATGGTGGAGAGTTCTACAGTTATAAGTTCAACTAGTATTGTTACATGCATGGGATCCATAGGCAAAGGATGGTTCCAAGGACACCTCAACAGAATGGAATTGCTGAAAGGATGAATAGAATAATCATGGAGCATGCAAGATGTATGAGATTGCATGCTGGTTTGCCCTTAGAGTTTTGGGTAGAAGCTGTTGACACTGTAGTGTACCTGATTAACAAAGGACCCTCTACAGCTCTAGATGGTGGAATTCCAAAAGAGGCTTGGATAGGTAAAAAGGTAGATCTCTCTTTTCTCAAAGTTTTTGGTTGTGAAGCCTTTGTGCACGTAGATAAGGAAAATAGAAAGAATCTCGATGCTAAGTCTATGAGGTGCACATTTATTGGCTATGGATCAGATGATTTTGGTTTCAGATTTTGGAATCTAGGAACTAACAAGATAATTAGGGGCCGTGACATTGTTTTCAATGAAAAAGTGATGTATAGTGATTAGCTGAAGAAGCTAAATCAATCTTGGTAGAGCAATGGTGAATTGGACGAGGTGAGGGTCCAAAATGAGCTCACGGGAAAAAGAAATAATCACTTGCAGGAAAACACAGAGACTGACATCGGTAGAATAGGAACCAGCATCGGTAGAATAGAAACTGATGTCGGTCATACAGAGATCGATGTTGACAGGACAGGCACCAGCATCGGTCAGGTAGAACCGGTGTCAGCTAGTAACAGGTTTGGAGGTGACCGAGGTCGGTCACTGTCAGAGAATTTGGGTGGACAGCGTGTTATGAACGAGCCTCAGACACCCATCAGGAGGTCTAAAAGGGTAAGTAAGCCTCCAATTAGATATTCTCCTTCATTATTCTATTTATTACTAACTGATGGTGGAGAACCAGAGAGTTTTGAAGAAGCAATATAGGTGGAGTCCAAGAGTTAGTGGGAGTGTGGCATGGTTGAGGAGATGGAGTCCTTAAGAGAGAACCAAACATGGGATTTGGTTGAATTGCCAGTTGGTAAGAGAACACTGAAGAACAGATAGACCTATAGGTTGAAAGAAGGTGATAATGGACAAATGAGATATAAGGCCAAATTGGTAGTGAAAGGATTTGCACAAAAGCCAGGTATTGATTTTGGTGATATTTTTTCTCCTATTGTTAAAATGACTTCTATACAGATTGTCCTATCTTTGGTTGCTGTTCAGGATTTGCATCTTGAGCAGCTAGATGTTAAGACAATGTTTCTTCATGGAGATTTGGATGAGGAAATCTATATGGAACAGCCAGAAGGATTTGAGGTCAAAGGTAAGGAGAAGTTAGTGTGCAGATTGAAGAAAAGCTTGTATGGCCTCGAGCAAGCTCCTAGACAGTGGTATTTGAAATTTGATAGGTTTATGACTGAGCATGGCTACAATAGGTGTCAATCTGACCATTGTGTGTATTTTAAGAGATTGGATAGTGGTAGATATATCATTCTATTGTTGTATGTAGATGATATGCTGGTTACAAGATCACACATGTAGGATATCTCTAAGCTTAAGGTGAAATTAGCTCAAACATTTGCTATGAAGGATTTGGCAGTAGCAAAGAAAATCCTTGGCATGAGAATTAAGAGAGATAGGAAAAATCATAGGTTGATATTGTCTTAAGAGGATTATGTGAACAAGGTGTTGAAATGGTTCAATATGCAGGATGCTAAACTGGTAAGCACACCTTTGGCTGGACATTTTAAGTTGAGTAAAGAACAATGTCCTAATTCACATGATGAGGTAGAGTACATGAGTAACGTTCCATATTCTTCCACAGTAGGGAGTTTGATGTATGCAATGGTGTGTACTAGACTGAATATTGCCCAAGCAGTGGGAGTTGTAAGTAAGTATATGGACAATCCAGGTAAGGAACATTGGAAAGCAGTTTAGTGGATCCTTAGATATCTGAGAGGAACCAGCAGTAGGCACTTGTGCTATGGAGGTTCAGATACTTCTCTACATGGTTATGTAGATTCAGATATGGGAGGTGATTTGGATGGTAGGAGGAGTACTACAGGATATGTTTTCACTATAGGTGGAACAGCGGTTAGCTGGATATCTAAGTTGTAGAAGGTTATTGCCTTTTCAACTACAGAAGTAGAGTATATTGCAGCCATAAAAGCTAGCAAAGAGATGATATGGATGACACGGTTCATGGAAGAGCTTAGAAGGGAGCATGGGAGTTGAAAATTGTATAGTGACAGTCAGAGTGCAATCCATTTGGCTAAGAACTCAACCTTTCATTCAAGAACAAAGCACATACAGTTAAGATGGTATTGGAAGATGGTGATTTGAAGCTCGAGAAGATCCATACAGATAAGAATCCTGCTGATATGTTAACCAAGCCAGTTACAAAGGAGAAGTTGAATCTTCATTCAACTTTTATTGGTCTTCATGATTGAGTTAAAGATGGAGGAGCTAGAAGATGTTACTGTACAGGTACTGGTGCAGCTGTTTATCTCCAAGTGGGAGATTGTTAAGGTGTGGAGCCTAAAAGCTTCACATATGAGCACATTACCAAAGTTGTAGGTTTACACAGCCACCAGCGTTGGTCAGGAGTGACTGACATCGGTTCGGTGCAGTTGAAGAGACACCGTCGTCAGCAAAGGATTAGTCGATGTCGATCACATGCAAGTAGGTAGGAATCGGCGTCAATTACTTGTGCATCCAGAATTCTATTTCTGAGGACAGAAGCGAGTGGTTACATGATGAGTTTAAGTCTTAGTCTTAAGTTCGCATTTTTATTATTAGTAAGATTGTTTTTTAGAGCCCTTGTTTAAGAGGCTTAACTGTTGGTTGTAAGTGCATGCTCAAGTTTCCTTATTTTATATGTAGAATTATATCTTCTTAGCTTAGTGTGATTATTTTAGTAGTTCATTGTATGTGAATGTTGAAGAACAGTACAGAGTTGTATCAATCTAGGTTGTTGGAGTTGATTGTACTTGAGAGAGAGAGAGCTCTTAAGGGATAGAGATCTAGAGAGAGATCTTGTGCATCTGAGAGAGGTGTGGAAAAAAGAAATTTCTTCAATTGTATTCCTTTTGTAAAGAGTTTAATACAAGTTTTCAGGGTGGTTTCTTGTATCTCTTGTTGTTTGCTATTATCCAATTCTAGTTACTTATCTATCTAATTTAATTTCATGGTTTATTTCTTTCATAAGTGTAATCTATTGTTGGTTGATCCCCAACAAATATAAAATCATTGAAAGGACACATAAGTAAACCTCTACCTCCCTCCACCTTTCCCTCTATCCTAAGGCCTCACCCTTTCACTTTGATAAAATAGAAACCCCCTTTCAACATATGTCACCCACTACCATTGATTATGCTTACACATTTATTATTTGATCCATTGGTCCTCTGATCATGGCTAGTTACATAGCTAAATTTAGCTACCTCAACTGCCAATGTGCCTAGGCCAAAACCATCAGCTAACCACCTTACCCAAGTCATCTCCCACCCAACATATTACCACCCACAGATCCATTTTACCAACTAAAAATATAAGCCCAAAACCCTCCTTACCTCTAGTAAAATCCTATACAACCATTCTTTAAAGGTTAGTATAGACCTCATACCTCCCATTACCTCTGATCAAACCTTTCAATCTTTTTAGTTCAAAGTCAACCTAGTATGATGAACATTAAATTTTATACTATCACAAGACACCTAGGTATGACATGAAGAATTGAAAACCTCTTCAGTCCATTATCCACCAAATCTATGATGAGGATGACCTTTTGGTAGATGATCTTCCATCCTTTCCTTCACCATTACACCTAATAACCAACCACCAACACATTCTTAATCCCCCACTCTCACCTCAAAGTGATGGATAATCTACCCAACCCCCCCATCACACCTTCCACCTCTATCCATACCATTAATGATGTCACACAATCATTAAAAAAGGATAAAGGGAATGCCAAAGTGTCCATTCTATGGACATACCCACCAACTCACCCTATACCCAACCAAATCCAAACCTCTACACTTCTAGCTAGGTCCAAAGTTACTATCTTAGGCACATCAAAGATTCTCTGAATCCATCAGGAGGGTCGTCCTTCCACTAGACACACTAAAATGATCCTCTATGATCTCATTTCCACCTTCCCATCATCCTCAGGCCATGATCGAGGTTATGCAGGCCATTAAAGTCAGATAGGTGGATTCCTAACCCATAGAGTCCTTTATTGGTGCTCTCTAAATCTCAACCCTTGTTATAAGGACTTAGAGATACCTTATATCCACCCTGAAGACCTAGATCCCCCTCTTTTTATTACATCCCACATCAACAAAATCCACATCAAATGGGATATGATTGATGGGGGAGCCAATATCAACATCATCTCTTCCTATGTCGATGAGAAACTTAAGTTATTGGACAAGGTCATGTCCAAAAATTTAGTCATCCTTTAATCTTCTAATGACACTATAACCATTACCTTAGGAACCATCATCCTTCATAATTGGGTAGGACCTCATATGCTCCTTGAACTCTTTTATGTGGTTAAAGGTGAATTTTCGTACAATGTTTTACTTGGGAGACCTTGGATTCATGCCATGGGATGTGTACATTCTACCCTCTGCCATTACATCAAGTTTGAACATGAAGGTCAAGTTGTTACCATACAATTTGACCCTATCCCTTTTACAACCTATAATATGACCTACCAACCTAATGACATTCTTCTACCTCCATCCAAAGCACTGTAAATAACCTCCATCAAAACCTCACCCATGGGAGCCAAAGTTGTTACTTCTCCCCTTTCCACTGAGGCCTTTACCAACTCATCTATCCTTGTGGACTAGATACCCATTAGAAACCCTTTAGACTCTACATTTTAATGCCTCACCCTTGGAGAATACCATCTCCTCACCCTCGATGCCCTCCTTACTCCCCAAAAATATGGGAAATTCAACCACCAATTAAGTTATAACACCAATATTTAAACCATTACCCCCTTGGAGCCTTTGAGCTATCAAACCAACTTTATCTATGGGGTAATTGAAAATCCACTTAACACTACCATCACTCCCTCTCCACTCCAACCACTCACCTCCACCACTTATTTGGACAACCTTAACTTTGTCAAGTTATACCTTCACATGTGTGCCTAGAAGGGATTAAATTTAGGATGATATGGGCATGGACCACACACATTAAACTTGATTGAGACTAGAAGACCCCATGAGAAGCATGGCCTCATCTTCATTTTACCCAATAAGAAGAAGGCCAAATAAACTACCCCTACCATTGTTGAAGAAGAAACCCCTTCTTCACCAACACCCCCTCCACCTATGGGTGAGGATGAGGACATCATCCCACCCAATTTTTTTCATCAACATGATTACCCTCCACCCACTAACTTATAAAAAGGAAGGGGCATCCATATCCATCCCTTTGACCCATCCTGAACTCATGGAAGATGACTCTCCTACCATTAACATTGTTTATTGTCAAGATGATGATGTTATTCTCACCTACCTTGGTGCACCAAATTATTCCATCCAAAAATATTTACTTATATAAACCTCAACCATGTTGAATTAATCTAACATAGATTTTGACATAAACATTCCAGACAACCCCCACATCCTCAAACTTAGCCAAACTCTCACTTCTAAGGAACTAGAGGACTTCTCTAACTTCTTCCAAGACTAAAATATTACATTCACTTGGTCATATGTTGATATGCTTGGTATTGACCCAACCATTGCCACCCATAACATTGTAACCAATCATGATGCCAAACCTATTAAATAGAAACTCTGTCAAATGCATGCTTGCATATCCCTCCTTGTTAAAGAAGAACTTCAATGCCTCCTTTTTGTCAACTTTATTTAACCCATTGATTATCCCCAATGGGTTTCAAACATCATACATATCACTAAATCCATAGGGAGCCTATGTATCTATGTGAACTTTTGTGACCATAATCTTGCCTACTCAAAGGATGACTTTTCTCTACCTAACATTGACTAACTCGTTGGTCTTACAATTAGACACAAAATGTTGTCACTCATGCATGGATTTTTAGGTTATAATTAGACTTTAATTTCCCCTAAAGATCTTCAAAAAAATTCCTTTATCACCCCATGGGGGACTTTATGTTACAAAGTCATGCCCTTTGGTCTTAAGAACACTATCACAACCTACCAACATGCCATGACCTATATTTTCCATGAATTTATCCGTACAATCATTAAATACTATGTAGATGTCTCTTTCAAGTGGAAAGTTGATTTTCAAAAGGCATTTGATACACTCAAAGAATACTTGCTATCTCCACCTATACTTACACCTCCTCAACATGACCAACCATTTTACCTCTATATCTCTACCACAAACCACTCCCTAGGGGTGATGCTTGCCCATTGGGATGAAAACCACAATGATCAAGGCATATATTACATTAGTTATACACTTTTCAAATACAAGACTCAATACACACATATAAAGAAACTATGTCTAGCCCTAGTCTTCATGGCCACCAAACTTCACCACTACGTTCTTAACCATAAAACTTTTATCATAACCAATACTGACCCCCTTAATTTACATACACTCTAAACCATACCAAAACCAATGTATGGCTAAGTGGATCATGATTTTAGTTGAGTTTGACCTTGAGTTCCTCTATTAGAAGTCAATCAAGGGGCATGTAATTTTTGACCAACTAATTGAGGCACCCCCAGAAAACAATCAACCTCCCCATCTTACATTTCTAGATGAGCCTACCGTAAGCCTATCTCAAGTAGATTTCAACAATTAGGTAACCATTTTTTTTATGGTTCCAAATGTTAACATGGTGGGGGAGCTAATATTGTCCTTGTCCACCTTATCAATGAACCACTTCCCTTATGCTTTAAACTTGGCTTTTAATGCACCAACAATGTGGCTAAGTATGAAGCCCTAGTAATATGTCTCCAAACTACACTATCCCTAGGAGTCAGAATAATCAATATCTTTGAGGACTCTTACCTTGTGGTCAACTAAGTCAATGATATTTACTAGTGTAAGAATGAAACAATTTAACTATATAGAAAACCCATCATATAACTCTTAACCTCATTCAAACACTACCATATCCAAACCACCCCTTGGTCTACTAAAAAGTTTGTTGATACCATGGCTTCTCTTGCATATCATATCCTATCAACATAATTAAGCTCTAAACTATCTTTCATTATCCATCACCTCATTGAACCTTCCTACACCAAATCAGACATTCTAGCCATCTTTATTGTGGAATAAACTCTACCTAACCTTTGTTAGCAATAAACTTTTGACTACCTTCACCTTGGCATAGTTCCCTCTAGCCTCTCTAGGAAAGCCCATTGAGAATTTATTGATATCACCTCTCACTATACTATTATGGGAGGAATCGTGTATAAAAAAGGCTTGGGTGGCCTCCTATTATGTTGTCTCCATGGTTTAGAAGCTTTTCATGCCATAAAAGAGACACATGATGGTATCTATGTGGGTCACTTAAGTGGCCTTACTATGGCTAGGCTTATCTTTTACCTGGGCTATTACTAGCCTACCCTTAACCTAGATTATGGTGATTATGTGAAAAAGTGTGTCAAATGTTAACAACATGCTAATTTACACCATGCACCTAGCAATAGTCTTCATGTTTATATAGACTTTTATCCCTTCTAACAATGGGGTCTAGACCTTATTGGTGAAATAAACCCCCATTATTCATAATGACATCATTATATCATTACCATAACTTAATATTTTACAAAATAGGTGTAGGTTATTCCCCTTATCTTGATGAAATATAAAAATATTATTGAATTCATCACCCATCATATCATCTATCATTTTGGTGTTCTCCATAAGATCATCACCAACAATGGTAAATCTTTCAAAAGCAAACAAGTTTAAGGCATTTGTGACATATTTGGTATTAAACTTAGCTTTTCATCACCTTATCACCCATAATCAAATAGACAATCTAAAGCCTCTAATGAAACCCTTAACAACATGCTTACCAAAATGGTCAATACCTCAAGTTGGGATTGGAACTTACACATCCCATTCACCCTATGGGTATATCATACTAGCATCTGAATACCCACTAGTGCTACACCTTTTTCTCTCATCCTTGGAGTTGAGGCCATCTTTCCTTTTGAAATCCAAATACCTTATATTCACATATATTTGTGTGACCTCATTTCATAAGATGATTACAGTAAAAAAATGTCTAGTCTAACTTGAGCTACTTGATGAACATCATTTATCTACTCTTTCTCATATTTTTTTTCTATCAAGTGTGAATTAAGTGAGTCTATAACACATACTTGAATGTGTAAGAATTTAATATTGGAGAGCTAGTCCTTAAATGAAATCAACATATCACCAAAAATGAGAAAATAAAATAGGGAAAATTTTCTTTCAATTGGCTTGGACCCTACATCATAACCCACAAGTATGGATCAGGAGCTTACTAGTTATCCTCTCTCAAAGGAAACCCAAAAACTGAGCCTCTCAACACTTTGCATCTACATCCTTTTTATTGTTGAAATAAAGTTTGAGATCACCATTTGTATAACTTAAGCTCATCCCTTGCATACCATATTTCATTTTCCTCTTTTAGGGGTAACCAACTAAAATTAAATCATGTGATTATCAATCACAAGCATAACCTAATATTGAACTTTGGGTAGCATGGATCTACCCAAATCATGATTCTCATAGTACTTCCCCTCTCTTTGAGAAGGGGTTCCTATGGTTGTTGTCACCTATATCCTTTTCACCTACTAAATTTTTTATATTATCTTAGTTTTGCCTTCATAAAGGTCATCCATTAAGCATAAATATACAAGTCTATGTCAATAAAAATAAATCAAAGTCAAGAGTAGCATAAAATGTCAAAAAAAAATCATGGGTTACCCCTAACATCCACATACTACTACCTTAAAGGATAACTATTTGAAATCATTTGAAATTATAAAAAACATAAGGTGGACTACTCCCTAGAAGGACAACTATCAAAAGTATTTAAAACATAAACTTAGACCAATCCCTTGAAGGATGGATAAGAAAAACATTTGTCAAATGCTAGCAATTTCTTGAAGCTTCCCACATTGATTAGATTCCCCAAACTAAAGCAAAAGTAAAATAGCAAAAGACCCTCAAGCAAAATCAATAAAATTTTGAAAACCATAATTAGCTCTCATACCAATAATAATCTTTGAAAATTTACAATCAACTCTCCTTATTAGAATTCCTGCAATGATCAATCTACACTTTATATATAAAAATAGACTTGTGTATACTACCTCTTTCTAAAGCCTATAGAAAAGGCATACTAGTCTTCCTAAATAGTTATAGTTTTAGCCATTCTCCCTCCACATATCACATATTCATTAGTTTATGAGCCTAATTGACACATTCTAATCAAGATACCTCATTATCAACATTAACCATGCTAATGCAAAGCACTTGAAAGTATTATCTTTAATAAGCTAAAATCTAACATTGGGTTTCATGTTAGTCCTTGCCAATAAAAAGGAATTATGTTCCTTACTCATGGGTGTACCCCTCATGAGTCTTCTTAATCTCCTATACATCTAGTTTTTTATTCACTTGTTTCATGTAAATTTTCACTTAAGTTCTAAAGAAAGAGATATTTATCATATAGCATCAACACATCCACAATACCAAAAAGACATTAGTATATCCTTCAATATCATATCAATATCATGATATATATAAATAACAAAGTAATAAATTATCTTCACCATATGTCTAAACCTACATAAGGAAATGTATACTCATTAAATCATTAGCATAGACATCATCACAAATATTAGCAATATCATCATAATCATAAGTGAACAAATGCTATGTCACTACATGACTAGCTAAGTAAGCCCACATTGTCATGAGCATAACCATAATCAATCTAAACATTCATAAATAATCCTCATAACCATCAAATCCATCAATAAATCAACCAATAAATTAGGATCATATCTCTAAAATAATGAATCTATAATCATCAATAAATTTCATCATCATGGGTATATAATAATATACATGTATTTCTCTCAAAATGTACATCTAATATCATTAACATGTAGGCCAAAATCAAAAATCATATACATATTATATATCAATTAGGCCCTAGAAGCACTCAAACCACCTACACCACTACCACTGGCCCCATCTAGACCTATACCTATACTTGATGCTAGTCTCATTAGGATCCCTATCTACCCAACCCAACTATAACATTGCACTGCCCTGGAGTAACTAGTGCAACCCCATTACCCAAACTAGCTTTATAATTTGTAAATTTCATGGCATGGGGTAACTGATCAAGCACCATCACCTCATAATATCTAAGCTCCTACATAGTCTCTAGATACTGTGCCTATGGTAGTAAATCTGGTGGCCCTCCTATTGTTACACCTACCATCCAAACCCCATTATATCCCTGTAAGGAGCTAATCTAGCCATACAAAGTGGTCACCTACCCTTGTAAAGTTATGACCTAGGACTTTGCTTGGTCCCTCTCCCATCTACCCCTGTAGTGTCATGATCTGGCCTAGTAAAGTGACCACCTAGCCTTGTAAGGTATCTATTAATATCTGGGATGATACTAACACTACTGCTACATGTACATCACCCTATGTTTGTGTCAAGATTGGATCAACATCTATGGCCTAATGGCCACCATCCTGCCATCCAAAATCCATTATAGCGTACCTACCCTAGTAATAAGCTACATAACCATTAGCAATACCTACATCATTGACCTAGCCTCCCACTAACTCTCCAAAGTCATGCACTATGTCTTGGGGCTATGGCTCAGGTAGTAGGATCTTAGCCTCCTCTCTAGTACCTCAATGTGTCAGGTGGAATCTCATGTAGCAATATAAACTATCTCCATACCTACTCTAATGGGATCAACTCCATCTCCATCTCTCTCCTCCCATACACCTACCTCCATATATAAATCCCTCCCACTATGGCCACCCAACATATGGTCGCCATGTGATGTCCCCTAGAACTAGATCCTCCAAGGCATATTGAAACCACTCAATATCCTTAGGGCCCCTTTTACCCTTAATTTCAACCATACTTTCTTGGGTTCAACCATCGATGATCATTCTATGTGACCATTAGTAGTGTAACCCTTGAACCCTAGACCTTTCAAAACCCTACCAATCATAGTCTATTCCCACACTACCCTATCTATACATAATCTCCAACCCTTATCCAACTCAACACACCTTCCAACTACCAATTCACCAACATATTTTCCTAATTAAGGAAAAACCTAAAACTAGGGCATTAGTTTCCTACACAACAAACTAGTTTTAAACACTAACCACATCATCCACATCATCCACATTATCCACAATGCACCTTTAACATAACCAATTAAACTATCCTATCAATTTTAGGGTACCTCCTACCTCATTCCATGATTGTTTACATGGTCAGAGCCCATGTCCCTCTACTCAACCATGCTCTAGTCTACCCTCCATCTCCATTAACATTAAATCAGCTCAACCAATCACCACTCCCCACCTCATAATTAACTCGGTTAACACTTAGTACAAAATTTCTAGAGAAAAAATCATGGAGACAAAATGTCAAAAGGTAAAAATGAATTTTCAATTTCACTTTTTATGTTTTGGATATTAGGGTTTCCCCTTGACCATCAATGATTAGGTTGACTATCAATAATTGACCCTTAATACCCTTGACCATTGATGGTCAGGGGCCCACAATTTATTTTAGTTTTTCATACCACCCACCTAGGTGTTTCCCTTTTGTGAGATCACCTCATATCCACTTAATGTACTAGCACCTTCCCTTTCTAATAATACCCTTCTTTGAATGACCTATTTGACCACCTCCACCTCAATGTTGGCCTGTATAATTAAGACTATCAAACTTAGTCCCATTCAGTGTGCATCTTAGCCAATCTACTTACCTCACTTTTTTAAGAACTCACCTAATCACTACTTCATCACTACCTTTCCAAGAAAGAACTACATTTGGCTTAATTTTTTTATGGGATCTTGCATCCCCTAAACTATGTAGGCAATGTCTACTTGCCTAGTGCATATGGAGTTGGCTAAACCACACCCCATCCACCCATTTTCCCATGTCCACCTCAATGTTGATCATTTTCTCCAAATTATTTGCTTATTTTATGATGACTTTGTGTGGGTCATTTTGATTGCACTGATTGACCTTGCCATGTTCACTATTTTTATACCACCTAGTGCAAAAAATAGATAATTTGTGTCTTTTTGGGACATTTTCCTACCTCAAATACCTATCACACATTGACCCATTTGGTGTTTTTTTAAGAGCACTTCCTACCTTGAATACCCACCAAAACACTAAATCTACCTCAAAGACTAATAGATATATCCAACTGCCATGCCTATAGTAGTACTATGATACATTAGTCACTTTTCTTCTTTACACCAACCTTATTTTAATTATAATTAGAAAATTTATTCTTCATCCAATATAAAACTATTATACTTAGTCACTTTTTATGCACAGGTTCTACATCTCCCTCACTAACTCCACGTACCACATTTTCAAACCTCGACCTAATTTTATTTTACCTTATCACTTCCTAGTTTGAGGGGGAACACCTCAATCCATTCTTGGATTAACCTTAACCTTGACCTCACCCAACTTTTTTTTTAATTTTTTATCTTGTTGATTCAAGCCACATAACAAAAGGGGCAAATGTAGACATCAAAAATCTACATGTGCAATTTTGATTTTCATAACCCCTTAGACCTTTTACCCTTACCTAAACCCATTTATATCCATTTTGACCTAACTAGTTTAAAATATCCCATTTAACCTACTTTTTCCTTTTTTCCTTGACCATAGATGGTTAGGTTAACCATCGATGGTTAGGTTAACCATAGATGGTTAGCCTAACCATCAATAGTTAGGATCCACTGACTAAAACCTTAACATACAATCACCATGAAAACTATCACGTAGCTTTGCTAAATATATGTCATCTAAATCCTTTCATGAGGCATTATATGGATGAGTTAAAATTAGAATCCCTAGTTACACTCACACTTCAACCTCTTACCTTTGCCTATAAGAAGAGGAGAGATACAAGGGAAAATCATCTATAATTATTATCAAGAGTTTTAGGATCTAGAATCTCATCATCAGGAACTTCATCAAATCTGGCAAGCCCAACTTTCTATCACCACTCTGAGCACCGTTACTCTATCAAAATTATGATAAGCTTCTACATCAAGTAGTCCACCTCAACTATCCATCCAATCCACCTTATTGATAATAAAATCATCTATTTTCCATATTTATTTATCATATTTCCACTTTAAAATTAGTAAAGATCTCACCCACCTCTCAGGATTCATACCTAGAATATTAGCCTTAACTCACCTACAAGTAACTATTGATGGTTAACCCAACCACCAATGGTTAACCCAAATATCAATGGTTACCTGACCACCATAATTACCCTTAACTAGTGATAGTCATCTTGACTACCATGGCTCATTGTCATACCTAAAACTAGCAAGTTCCTTTTTACCACCTACACCCAATCATATCCTTTTTCTCTGGTTTTACCTAATCATAGACTTTTACCTAAATTTTTGAACCATACCTCAGACCATTATCACTAACACTAATTATCTTATCACTAATTAGATCATTTCTAACACATCTCTTTATCAAACAATTCTTGTTATCAGTTTTAGTACCTTTTGATTATTGATACAAGTACTTTCTTTCTATTTTATCAACTTAATTATTTTAAAATAGTGGATTGACATCCCCTAAGGAAGCTCAAACTTTTGGGATCTAGCTACAACTAGGAAATCCACCTAAATACTTGTCTAACCAATAAATTTTCTTTAGTGCTTTCTTATTTGTAAGACTTCTTCCCAAGCCAAAGAGGAGCTCTTCACAATCTTCTGATCCAATACATGCACTTTTATTGATATTTATACCACAACCCATATTTCTAGTTTTACCATCTTCTTTTGAATAATAGTGAAATTTGAGTGAAACACATATATTGTGTCACTCTACGTCATGTGATCTAAGATTTAGGACATATAAACTAGGCATAAAAATGAGCATACCCATGTGATCATTTTATCCTAACACCTTCATGTTTACAAGTGCTGACCTCGTCAATATGCTTACTTGGATTTGTTTAGTCCTTTTGAAAATATGTCTAATTATAAAAACTTAGGTAATTTTGTCTTAGTATCCAACTTTATATCCCCATAACATCAATTGTGCTTCATCTCATGACTTTAAATTTCACACATAACAACTAGGGACTAACATGATCAAAACTATGTGACTAGATCCCCTTTTTCTCCCCCTTTGACATCGATAGAAAAGGCAAACTAGCTAACTATTTGTTTAAATATTTCTCCCCCTTTATTAGATAAAGGAGTTTATCCAAAAATCTTCAACTTTCAACTCATTAGTAATTTTTAGAAGTATGCATACATGAGTTGACTTTTTCTCTTCTTCCAAAGATTAATGAAGCTTCTATGAGATTCCTCCTGGACTCATTCCCTATCAATAGTGATTTAGTGATGTACTATAGGATTTATCCCAACATTTATCTTAGATATTCAAATTGTTCTTTGGGAATAGGTTTGGTTAATATGTCTAAAATTTGGTCCTTAATTGGCACATATTCCATTGTGACCTCTTGATCTGCAACCCTCTCTCTTAAGAAGTGACACTTGATTGATATGTGCTTGGTTCTTGAATGCATCACTATATTTTTTGATATATTTTTTGCACTTGAATTATCATAAAGAATAGAAATATATGACTTTTACTCAACCTCGATGTCCTTGAGTGTTTGCTTCATCCATAAGACTTTAGTGTGATATGCCACAATTACTACATACTCTATTTCTATTGTATAAAGAGTAACTAACTCTTGCTTTTTGCTTAGCCATGAAAAAAGTATATTTCTAAGGAGAAATTCACCACCACTAGTGTTTCTTCTATCATCCACACTTCCTACCCAATCAACATCTGTATATGTTGTCATAGTGAGATATTCACTTGTAGGGTACCATAGTGCATAGTCAATTGTGCTATTGATGTATCTAAAGATTATTTTTACTATATTGACATGTGACTCTTTATAATAATCCTAAAATATATCAACCATGCACATATCTTTCATGATATCTAGTCTTGATGTAGTTAGGCATAGTAAGCTATCTATAATTGATCTATACATAGTCTAATTTTCATCAAGTGACTCATCCTCTTTGCTCAACTTGCATCTAGTTATCATAGGAGTACTAACTACTTTTCTATCATACATTCCTAATTTATTGATCATCTCCTTTTCATACTTGATTTGGGATATGAATATCCCTTCATTATATTATGTTATTTATAGACCAAGGAAGAAGAAAAGTTTTCCTAGCATAGACATCTCAATTTAACTTTGCATTTGTGTGGTAAATTCTTTGTAAATTTTGTTATTTATACCACCAAAGATGATGTCATCTACATAAATAATAAAAATCAACATATGCTCATATTTTGATTTAAAGTACAGATTATAGTCTACACATCCTTTGTTGAAACCTTGTTATTGTAGGTATTAGAAAAATATCAAATAACATGCTTTGAGGTGCCTATTTTAGACCATATAGTGTTGTCTTAAGTATACATAGATAATCTTATTCATATGAAAACTAAAAACCTTCTAGTTGTTCAATATATATTTCCTCTTCTAGGTTCCCATTCAAGATATCAAACTTTACATCCATTTGATAGATTTTGAACTTCTTGTAAATAGAGAATGCTATAAATATTCTTATACCTTCCAATCTAACTACTAAATAAAATGTTTCCTCAAATTCTATGCCTTCTACTTGTCCATATCCCTTACACACCAATCTTGATTTATTTATTATGACAACTCCATCCTCATGGAGCTTGTTTTTATAGACCCATTTTTTTCCTATCACATTTTTGTTTGAGGGTCTTGGAACTAATTGACAAGTTTTGTTCTTTTCTATTTGGCTCAGTTCTTATTCCATGGATTTTAGCCAATTCTCATCTTTTTTGGCTTCAACATAGCTTTTAGGCTCAAATTCAGACATTAGATCAAAATTTACTTGCTCCTTATTCATGATAGATATTCTCCTTATCTGAACTTCTTAATTTTTATTTCTAGTTATCTACTCTTTAGGATCATCTTTTTGAACAAATCTTGGAGGTGATTTTTCATTATTTTCCTCAGCATATTCACTATCTACTTATTCTTCAAGATCTAACTCTTTATTATTGGTTTCCTTATTAGGTTCAATGTGTTTTATGCCTTCTTCAACCTTGACATTTATGTTATACACCATCTTGTGTAGCCTCTTATTGTAACATATATAATATTTGCCTTGAGTGGAATAACCAAGAAATATTCCTTCATCCCATCTTGATTCAAAGCTTCCCGATTTGTCCTCTTTTCTTCTGATGTAGCATTTTCTTCCAAACACTTTGAAGTACTTCACAAAGGTAGGATTTTCATACCATAGCTCAGAAGGATTATTGTCACTATTTACCCTCAATTGAACTCTATTCAAGATGTATACTATTATTTGGACTACTTCTCTCCAATATCCATCAAGTAACTTGGCCTCCTTTAGCATTATTATGGCTATTTCCTTGACTATTCTATTCTTTCTATCAACAACTCCATTTTATTATGGATTCCTTGTTGTAGAGTAGTTCCTTTTGATCCCATGCTTCTCATAATAATATATGAATTCATTTGAGGTGAATTCTCCACCTTTACTAGATCTTAAGAATTTGATTTTTATTCCAATCTCATTTTCAACCATGGCTATAAATATCTTAAATCTCTCAAAGGCTTGAGATTTATTCTTAAAAAAGGTTACCCATGTCATTCTTGAGTAATCATTTACAAATAACATGAATTAACTGTCTCCTTTTGATCCTCTTCTCTTGGTAAGACCACAAAGATCAATATGAACTAATTGTAAAGGCTTTGTAGTTGCATACTCCTTTGTTTGAAATTTGACCCTTTTTTGCTTACCTAGTGTATATTCCTTAAAAGTAGTATCTATAGGTTTGGTTATCTTGGGAATGTCTCTTACACACTTATTTGATCTCACTTTGAATAGATTATCAAAATTGACATGATCCATTATCATATGCCACAACCAACTCTCATCAATATTTCCCATCAAGAAAATATTACCGTTCACCTCAATAAGATTTTAGATATTACTCTCAATCCTTTTCCCTTTTCTAGATCTCTTTAGCTTGCATCCTTCTACATCAAATGTGACCTTATATCCATTTTCACACATTTGGCTGATACTTAGTGGATTACGCTTCAATCATTCAACATAAAATACATGTGTAGGAAATTTACCATCTATGTTTAGGGTTCCTTTACCTTTTATCTTTACTAGTGTGTTATCTCCCAAGTTGATAGAATATTCTTTACATTTGTTAAATTTGGTGAAATTTATCTTATCACTAGTCATATGATTTGAGCAACCACTATCTATCACCCATAAATTTTGCTCCTTAGCATGGAGTGAATTTTGAGAAATCATGGATTGATTTTTCATTTTCCACACTTCATTGGGTTTCTTATATGTTCTCTTCTTCTCTTTATCAAAGACTTGTGAACTTTATTCACACTAAGAGAAATGCCTTTCTTTAAATTTTGTAATTTTGATGTTACAAACCTAGTTCTACAATATTTAGCTATGTGAGCAAATTTATTACAATTATATCACATTACTTTTTTATCTAATAAAGGATTAAATGAGTTTATAGTTACTAAATTTACTCTCCTTGTAGATACAACTCTACAATCAATGGCCCTATGACCAAAATTATTATAGTTATAAAAATTACCATAAAAAGATGAGGAATACCTGGTCATAACATTTCTTGGTGCAGTATGAGGAATTCTTTTAAGTTGTGGCTTTTTCAAGTTTCTCATCTTGGTGTATCCATCAGCATCAGCTACCTTTCTCTTATTTTTCTCTTCAAGCTTCTTTTTAGGTTTTGATTTCTTCATAAGAGTTATGTTTGAGTGTGTCTTTGTGTCCTTGTAAGATTTATCTTTCTTTGATTTTCATTCTCCTACTTTGAATTTTTCATATAGGTTAGTAGATGCACTAGTTGAGTAACATTTTCCCTTCTCACAACCAAGACCTGGTATCTCATTTGAGGGCTTTTAAGAGTTGATCAGTTCATCAAGAATGTCTAGTACTCTTGTCAAATTCATAATTTTTATCTAGTTTACCTTTAAAATTTTCAAGATCTTTTCTCAAATCCACTATTTTTACCTCAAGTTTCACACATTCATCATATTTATATTGTAGTTTCATTTTGACTACATATTATGTTCTTTTAGCCTCTTTAACTTGTGTCTTTAGGGTAATTATCATTTGATCAAATTTATAAAGATTTTTAGACATTTTCTCAATTTCCTTTAGTCCAAGCTTATTTTTTTAGTTCTCTTATCATAGCTTGTCAATCTCATCTAGAACACATATGAGATCACATTATATATCCACTTCTCCTTCCTCTTCTTCATCATAGTCTTCAACATCTTTTTGTTCTATATTTATAAAATTTGATCATAATATCATGAATAGGGATTCATTTCCCTTAACCATAAAAACATAGTTATGATCATCATTTGAACTATCACTGTCTTCTATTGAATCACTATATTCTTTTGTGTACAAGCCTTTCTTATTTCTGAGGAAGTTCTTTTTCTTAGTATAGTAGGGTTTTACCTTTTTGCTACTCTCTACTTTTTTAGAGTTATATATTATGAGGGAATTTAGTAGCAAAATGTCCTAATTTACCATAATTAAAGTATTTAAAGGGTAACTTACCTCTATACTTTCCAAATCATCGCTTTAATATTCTAAAAAATTTAGCTTCTTCTTCATCACTCTCCTAAGACTTAGATGTTGATGTTTATTCCTTTGCTTACTTTTCTACTTTGAATGCAACTTCTCTCTTGAAGGTGTCTATCTCTCCCTTTCTCATCTCATAGGATGTGATGGTCCAATGTAACTCATCAATAATGAGTTTATCTATATCTCTTACTTCTTTTATTATAGATATTTTAGAATTGTATCTTGATGGAAAAGATCTTAAAACATTTTTGACAATGATTGACTCTTTCATTTATTCTCTAAGGCCTCTAATTGCATTGACTATTTCATCTACCTTGAGGAGTTATTTTTCAATATTTTCTTCTTCATTTATATTAAGACTCTAAAAATTGCCTTTGTAAGTTTTTAGCTTGGCTTGCCTTACCTTGTCATATCCATCATAGATGCACTTAAACTTGTTCCATATATCTTGATCATTTTGACACTACATCACTTTGACAAACTTTGAGTTTGAGAGTCCACAAAGAAATAAATTATTTGCCTTAGCATTGTTATTATATGACTTCTTGGTAGCCTAATCAGTAGGAGTTGTAGTAGGGGATATATATCCATTTACCATAGAAATTCATACATCAAAAATTAATTAAGATAGATATGCTTCCATTATTATGCTCTAGAATGCATAGTTTTATCCATCAAAGAGAGGTGCCTTATTTGATGAAGATCCTTCTTGACTATCCATTTTGTTCACTATTCCAAGATATACCTGAGTTGATTAAGATTATTTAAAAGGAAACCTAAGCTCTAGTAACAATTTTTGGAACACAACTAGATACTAAGAGGGGGGTGAATTAGTACATTAATTGAAACTGATATTTGAATCTTTTAAAGCAAATTCAAAAGCATATACAAATAAAAAAAAATATGTAGAGATCACATACACACACAAATACACATGACACCATATTTATGAGTGAAAAACCTAAAGGGAAAAACCAAAATGAGAATAGCTTCTAAAAGCTACTATTATAATCCAATCTCACATTTCAAAGCCTCACTAGAAAACCTCATTGGTTATAATGTTTAATAATACCAATCCTAAGGAGACACCAATCCCATGATTTAAGAGCACCAACTCTAAGGAAGCACCCACTCCCTAATATAAGCACCCAATCAACTTATCTAATGACATTGACCTATCAAACTTTATTATGGAGTTACAAATATAATTTACAAATTATATTCATACATGAATCTAGATATCTATTATTTGTTAAATGTTTAATTTGCAATTGATCATTATCTACACATTCTCTTTGTGCCTTTCTTCCCCTCTACTATTCTCTATTCCTCTTAGTCTGAATATGTCTTTATTTGACACACTACATTTGTTGCACCAACCACTATGATCTATATTAAATTTGGTTCAATAACAAATGCAATTATTTAGCTCGATTTTCTTTGTCCTAGATTATATATATATATATATATATATATATATATATATATATATATATATATATATATATATATATATATATATATATATATATTATATATATATATATATATATATATATATATGATATAGGGTTTACTTATTCTCTCTATCTTCACACTTAAACTACAACAAATCATGCCAAGTTTAGACTTTAGCTCATTATGACTTGAACTGTAAGTTCTCACATCTCAATTATGTTGGCCTACCAATTGATGTTGTAATAGATTCCATGCATCACACCATAATTATAGTTTTGTTTAATCTCTATATCATCTATTATACTCAAGTTTTGATGTATAAGATCTTTAATGTAGATTTGATGGGTTAGATCAATCAATCTCATTGTCTATGTTGAGATTCATGGCTTATATGCATGTTCTTACATGTTCCTATAACCAAGAATTTGTTTAGACATGATTTTAAATGTCAATCTTTGATCTTGCCTTTAGTACCATGATCTAATGGCCTCTATTAAATTAGATCAACTTTAAAGTGCATCCATTCGATCACCTTCTGATAGGCTCATGCTATTTGTTATATCTCTACACACTTCTAAAATTTAGCTTTATCAAGACATTCGACATGAAGCTCTTTGTTCCATTTGAGTCCACTCGCTCCATTGGATTTTTCTCATCCAAGATTTTATGTGCAATTCAATCTCTAAGGACACATGACTTTTACCTTGACTTGGTCATTAAACTTTGACACTTTGACCTCATCTCACTACTTATATTTTTAGATCACTTCTGATCTATTGATCTTCTTGAACCTACTTGGTATTTAACTTACCACTATGTCAATATAAATTGATCACTTTATAGCATTTGAGTCCATTTTCTCCATTGGATCTCCTTCCTTGATCACATGTGCACCATCAAATCTTCTAACAAGCCCAATCTTTATGTTTGTCCAAACCTTAAGGATATGACACTTAGTGTAAGTGTGTGCCTTCTATACACTGTTGTCAGTTCATAAAATTGAGACACTTATCATCATCACATTACTTATTGACCTTTTGACTTTAACCTGCACCATAAATTAACTATCCAAGCTCCATGATTATGAAACTTTTCACTTACATGTTAACTCCAAGGGACCTTTGACACTTTGAATTCACTATTCTTCATTGAATTTTTAATGTTTGATTAAGTGCAAACCATTGATATTTCAACTAGTTCAAACCTTACCATGTGCATATTTGGCTAAGTATGGATACCATTTCAATATGCCTAGAAGGCTAACTTTACACCTTCATATCTTCTTCTTCACTCAACCACCTAATCTAAAATTCAAACCATATAAACTAGGCATGAAATTGAATAAACCCATATAATCAATTATTTTTTAATCCTTAATGTGTACAAGATATAATGCAATTAATCTACTCACTTAGATTATTCTACCACAGAGCTACCTATGCCTCAAACTTGCCTAGAAGGCCAACTTTGTCCATGCATAACTCTTATCATGTTCAGTCACATGACCTACAAATAATTTAATATGATCCTATTACATATGGGATTCCATCCATCTATCCATTTTCTCTTGAATTATTCATATGTATAAGATATGGCATTATAAAAATGCCTTCTCAAATTTTTATTATAACCTACAAATTTGACTATGTTGGAAAACACATCAGAAGGCCTTGGATTCCTAATTTTCTCAAGCATATATTTTGTCTCTCTACATCATGTGACCTAAGATTTAACACATATAAACTAGGGAAAAAATATACAATCTGATGTGATCATTTTGCCCTAACACCTTTATGTGTGTAAGAACTAACCTCATCAATATGATTACTTGGATTTATTTAGCCCTTTTATAAATTTGGCTAAGTATGTAATCTTAGTGAATTTTATTTTAGTAACTAACTTTACATCCCCATAACTTCAAATTTGCTTCATCTCATGGATTTAAATATGGTGAATAACAACTAGGGACTAACATGATCATAACCATGTAACCAGATCCCCCAAACTCATTTACATGTGGCAATGGTGATGTCATCAAAATGCCTTCTCATCTTTTTTGTCATAGACCCAAAATGTCTAGATGAATATTATGAAGAACCGGATGAATTCCATTCATGCACACAAGCATTCTAATTATACTTGACCTCTGATAGGATCCTTTGCATATCCTCTAGTCACCATATACAATCCTAAACATCAATTAACTACTCATAATGTCCCTTTTGACATCAATGAAAATCATATTTATAACACAAACACTAACCCACCTCTCGATACAACCCAACTATTAGCCCAAGTCATTCAATAAATGAAAATTATGCAAAATTATAATACCCACCAAATGATGCAACTTCAACAAAACTTAATCAACATAGAAAATTAGCCTCCAACTATTCATCCTCAAGTTAATCCTAATTATATTCCTCTACCTCTTAGAGATGCCCTAGGTAATGTTATTTCTCAACACATAATGAATAAAAGGATGCTTCAAACCATTAAAAATGAGACTTTATCTCCATTCATTATTTCCATTAACATTGGTAACATATCTCCAACTATCAAATATGATGGGACTAAGGACTTTTCCTCATTTCTTAAATCCTTTGGTAATATTTACAAAGAGTCGATCCAAACTAATACCTTCACCACTACTAAACTCTTAGTCAAAAATTTTAATAGTGATGTATTAGAATGGTATAATTAACTACCACAACATTATATTTGGGAAATTGAAGATTTAGTTAATCCTTTCGTTAAAGAGTTTCAACACAATGATCTTCCTAACAATTTCCTTAGCCACTTTATCAATGCTAAGCAATCTCCAACTGAATCAACTCATGACTTTATTAAAAAATGGGAATGTTTAGCTCATAGATTTGATCATAACATGAATGATGATAACTTATTCAAAATATTTATCATAACTTTAACTCCTATTCTCTAATATAAGGTTCAAATGTTTTATCCTCAAACACTTAATGAATCTCTTGATCAAGCTAAGCATCAAGATTTCTTATGAAGCAATATAAACCTAAACCTAAACTTCTTAAAGGATCTTTATAAACATCTAATGATATCACTAGTAATGTTACACAAACCAAATAAGGAGTCACCAAGATAAATATTCCTTCACCTTCTCATACACCTATTTTAGTTTAGTAAATGAAATAATTTTTACCACCATCGAAACCTTTCATCTATCTGAATGTGCCTCCTAAGTAGTATGACCCTAATTTTTTTTTTTGGTTCCATGCTGACATTGGGCATTCTCATGAATCTTGTAAAGGGATAAATAATTTTTTTATCTCCTATATTCTTGGTGATTCATTCAATCATGAAGCTACGACCAATATTCATCATCAAGAATACACTACTGATTCCCACAAACTATAAACTTTCAAAAATTCTACCTACAATAATAAAAAATCTTATTTTAATAATCAAGAATATGTCAAATATTTTTGTGCCATTGATGTTGATTAAAATAAAAATAATAATAGCTCTCAATATGTCAACACTACCAAGGTCAATTATCATCATAAACTAGCTCTTGAAGATCCCATTACCAAGCCTAAAAATCCATCTTTAGAAGAACAACTTCTTAAATATATTACTACCACTAATATTTATTTAGAAACACTTGAGGAATAACTTCCTCTTTTTGATCTTCTAGCCACATATATACCTTCCAAAACTAATTTACCTTCTAAAACTTGTACTAGTTCTTCTAAATCTCATTTCCATTTTCTTGAAGAGCTTAACTCTATACCTTGTAAGATTCCTCTTATAGATTTGGTTCACACTTCATCCTACCATCAAAAATACATTATGTAACAAATTTAAGAAATTGAAGATCCATCCTCCATAGGTGAAGAACCACCTTCTCTTGATTCTCAACCTACTAGTGTCAACACCTTTGAAACCTCATGTCCCTCTTCCAAACCTTCCACTAAATTCCTTGAAGAGGACATGGCTAATGATGAATTTTTTTTTCATGTTGATAACCCACTATTCTTTATCAAAATATCCATTAATATCACTCTTATTTGAAATTTCTTAGTTTATAAAGGCTTTGGTATTAATGTGACATATTTATGGTTCATACAAGAAATTGGTTATAATAAAGATCATCTTACGCAAACCCATCTCACTTACCATGGTTTTGATAATACTAATCAAAAGCCACTTATTATATTTGGATTTCATTAACCATAGGACCTAAGACCATTCAAACCAAGCTTATCATCCTTGATCTTCCTTTATCTTACAATATCCTTCTTCGTCATCCATGGACCCATCAAATGTGAGCTATTACTTCTTCTAGTAGTCAATGTATTAAATTCTTACATAATGAAAAGTGGTACAAGCATGAGGCTAATCCCAATCCATGGAGTATCCATCTTCCTAATCCTAAACCTCAATATCATATTCCTACAAATCCTAAGATTACCAATTCTCTTTTACCTAAGTTCATCAACATGAGTCCTAATCTACAAGTTACTCTTACATATTTCAATGATGATGAGTCCAATTAATTGAAACACACTTGAAATACTACCAAGTTGTGTCCATATATCTTTCAATGGCTTCATCCTTATCTATTACCAAGAGACTACACTATTCCTCTTATTGATGAGATTACCAACTTTACCCCTGCATGTAATGCTCAATATCCTTATTTACCAGAAGATGCCTTTACTTAAAATAATTTTGGACTGGCTAAATTATTTCAAGATCCTCTCATCATGTCTCCTCTTACATTCAACAATATTGAGATTTCACCTTCTAAAACTCCCTCCAATCCTCAAGCTTGTACTATTTCTCCAACATATGATGACAACTATATCATAGCCTAAGATCAAATTAGAGATTTGGATGTCCAACATTAACAAAAAACTTTATCCCAAATCCATGCTTTTAATTAGGATGTGCATACCATTTATGTGGATCATACCTTAGATCTTAAAGGTCATATGCCTCTTATTAATCCTCTTCTTATTGACACCCCTTAGGTTTTTATTTTATGAGTTACTTTGTAAGACCATGGATAGGACCTAACATTCCTCATAAAATCACCATCTTTTATCTATTTCTTTTTGTTGTTGCTTGCCAATGTTGTTTTGGCATCCTTTGGGTTTTTATTTTGAGAGTTTATTTATAAGAATCTTCACTCACCTTATTTTTTTTTTCCTTTTCGGCACCCTCATGGGTCTCTCTTTTATGAGTTACTTTGTAAAAGTATGGATAAGACCTAACCATCCTCATAAAATTACCATCTTTTCATGTTCTTAATCCTTGTTCTCAAACTTTATCTTTTGCTTATTTTTCTAGATGAAATCTACAAAAATAATTTGTTATAATGTTTTCCTCCATTTCCCTCTTTTTTCATGATAAGGAATCACACTTTTCTATCATTATATTTTTTTCCCTTTGTCACTTTTTTTGGAATTTAAATAAATTTAAATTGTTCCATGTGTCATTCCTCTTGATTTCCCCTTCCTTTCATCTCTGCATTGGATAAAACAAAGTTCAATTCAAGATAGCACTTTTATTTCACCTAAATTAATGAGAATATTAGACCCCGTGCTCTTTAAGTTTCTCTCTCTTAGAAATCTTATCCCAAGTTTTAAAATTAAAGTCATTTTTAGCACCCATGTTTGGTTTTCTAAATCCATATGAAGGAGGAATAAAACAAACCATCAAGAAAGTTAAAATCCAAATCATTTGAAACAAAAGGAAATGATATCTAAAAGGAAACATAAAAATTTCAAAAGTTAAATTCACACCAAAAAATACGATTAAAATCACATATCGTATCTCTAATCAAAGCTTAAATGCTAAAATTGGCTTAAAATAGAGCTAAAGTCCTTTAGGGTGCAATAGGATAGTAGATTGGAATAAGGGATTTCAAAAAAAACTCTATGGTTATACCTACTTTCTCATGTATGTACCCAATCTTCGTACTAGATCGATGGATCTATAAGGGGTCTTGAAGAATGGGGAACACATCATGGAGAGGTAGGTCCATTTTAATTTTCATGCATTTAGTCTTCATGGGATGATCTATATACTCCATTTATTGGCCTAAGACTTTTATCTCTAAGAGAAGTTTTTCATATTCCTTAAGGTTGAAACTCCTCTTGTTTTGATAAACTAAATTTAAGTGTCTTGAATTTGATAAAGATTTTATCTACCTTAATTTTTACTACATTCTCCACTCAACCCATTTCATTTTCCCCCCTTGATGGAAAAATTATTATTCCAAATATGTTTTACCTTGTTTAATTCCTTATTCTTCACCTCTTAAAAACATGATAGCACTACTTTATTTTAGTTTTATCTATCCTTAGAGAAAAATAAAATGTTTTGTGCAACTATGGATTATTATTTCTTTACAACATTATTTTAGGTTTACTAAACTTACTTTACTTTCCTTTTACCATTTATAATTATTTTATTTCCTTGGTACTATATACACCTAAGTTTGTACCTTTTTCCATTGTTGAGTGTGGTTGGCTTATTACTCCTTACTCGACAATGTTGTTTTCCATTTTATGCACCTTTTTCCATTAATGATTGAGATATGGATTGTTACTACTCATTCATCAATGTTATTTTATATTTTTATTTCATCTTCTATTTTCTTTTATTTTGTTTTATCATTCTATTTGACATGTATCCTTATTTAATTTTGTGTGTTTACCTTTCTTACATAAGGATACCTTGTTTGAGTTTTTTAGTATTTAATAGCCTTGGCTTTTTGATTACCTAATTTACTCTTGATATTTGACTTGGTCATTTGGTATAACATAGCAACTATGACCCTATCTTACCAAATTTCCCAAGTACATCCAATCCTCATATCACCAACTATCTTGGCTTTTCTTGTGTTTGATTTTTTTGCTCTTTAGTTTTACATTCTTGGGTTTGTCAAAAGTAGTATTTATGCCCTACATAATCAAAAATAACAATACAATAGACAACCATCCCTTGATAAAGGTAAGTCAAGGTATGCATTGCATTTACTTTTTAGTTATTTACTTTTTAGATTAGTTTCCATTTTAGTCATTTACATTCAATTATTTTTCTTTAATATACTATAACATTTTTTTAGCATCAGCATTGTGTGTGTCCTTGTGTTATTTCTCTAAGAACCATCTCTTGTTACACCTTAGTGACATGTGATGATATTTTACTGGGGCATATATATACACATAATATTTTTAACTTTTATCAAATATTGATGTTTTACATCTTATAGGAACTTGTCAAGACTCAATCTCTCTAAGTGAATGCCCTAATGGGTGTACCAGGAAAGGGGTGGGTAGAACTTTGGTGTTTTGCATGATTTTTATCCATTGTTAACATTATTACCAAACTAACTAGATCTCAAAACCATTCTTAATCTACTTATCCTCCCTTGAATATTCCTTTAGTCTTTTCCTCTTTCATTCCTCCTTTTTTTGTCTTAAACTCCTTTTGTAATAGTGATTGTATTAGGTCAACTAGGTTAACCTAGTATAGTTTAGGGGTATTTTTAAATTTATTATCTTGTTATCCCTTCATTCGACCTAGCTTAGACTTGGTAAATCATCCTTAAAAACATAGTAGGTTGACTGGGTTGACCCTATATAGTCACTATTCTTGGAAGGATTTAGGGTAAGATCCACTTATATATACAAGATAATTTTGGTGATTATTCATATGTATAATCAAGAGTTATTATTCACTCATGCTTATTCACAATATACTCTTCCACCATTCTACTTAATGAGACTTAGCTTAGGTTTCTTACTTTGGAAAATCTAGTCTTATGGATAATTCTTGGATGCTTTGGCCTTTCTTAGTGATCTTCATAAACCACAACAACCTCTTTCTAAGCCCATTTGGCCAAGAGAGAGATTGAGTCTTAGCAGGTTCACATTCAAGTAAGTATATTCTAACTTTGTTCTTCTCTCTTTTAATAACTAAAATTAGTATAAGTGTTGGCTCAAATAATACTATCTTTCATATTTTATGTATTAGGGTGTTACTCATAGTTAATTTTATTTAAGTTCCCTACACATGTTTATTTTATTTGATTCTAAGCCCCACATTATGACACAATATTTGGTGTGCACTAGATTAGATTTTACTTTCTTATTATTAGTATACATGAACATTTTAAACTTTAGGAATCTATTAGGTTTATTATGTGATTGTGCTAGACTGTAGGCTTCAGAACCCTTCTTAGCATGATGTTTTGTGACAAGTGATACAAGTGAACCCCTAATCAGGTCTAGTGGATCCTCATATTGGTCATGCTTCCACTTAACAATTATATCCCAATCGTAAGTGTAGGTGTGATCTATCTTATCTGATCTAGGATTAATTCATAGACATGATACATTTTTGATTGCATATATGTAGTGTGTAGGTGGTCACTCATCCATAAGAGTAGGAGTGCAAATGATGTGAGAATTTTGGGTCATAACAAAATAAAATAATGAAAATTAGTAGTTCCCATGATCACAAAGCTCCATATACCTAGAAAAGTCATATGGTCATATGCTTAAAGAGGACAATCACCCCATCCATTCTCATTCTACAAGTGAAAATCACTAGATCATTTCTAGTGTGATTACCCCACCTATACTTTTTGTGCCTATTATTAAACAAGACAACATTGGTGAGTGTGCCACCATCTATGTTAAGATTATAGGAGGAAGTAATCTTGGGAAGATTAATAAAAATGAACTCTATATGTATAAATCCTCAAATAAATAGAGGGTTGACTCTATTCCCCAACTTGAGAAAAATGTGAGTGCAATTTAGAATGATCCATGCTAATGAACCAACCCTTATAAACAAGTGAAATAGTTAAAGGTTTTTCATATGGTTTTTTGGATCATTTAGGCCTTGAGAAGTGATATCTATTTGTCCCAAAGGAGTGAATAATTAATTTAGGTAGAACTTCATAAGGTTATATCTCCAGTAGGTATCTCCCTTGATCAATATGCTTTGGTGTTCATAAGACTTTCACATGATTATTTACTCATATAATTATAATAATAGTAATAATAATAATAATAATAATAATAACAACAACAATAATAATAATAATAATAATAATAATAATAATAATAATAATAGGTTCCCCATGCATAAGGAATGGGAAACTCAAGAGGAACTATGCACTAAAAAAGGATTTCCTAGTCAGCACCATGAGGAAAGTGATACTTTCCATTATCCTTACTCAATATGTAGGAAAGATGCAATCTACATCAGCACTGGCTATAATTAAATGTGTCACTTGAGTATGGGAATCCTATGAGGAAGCTAATTTGTGATGTCATACAATTCACTTTATATTACCCCTTTATTTTAACATGCCAGAAGATCTAGTTTAGACTTTGAACAAACTAGTTATAGTAAATAGTGGTGGTCATGGATTTTTAGGGATATCACTCTTTAGGAATGATACAAAACCTTTTCTCTAAGTACCACCCTAAAACTAATGAATTTTCACCCCAATGGTAGACCTCATGCTTTTTTTCATCCCTTCAATTAGGATCATGAGACCAAAGATGCATGAGTCACCATGTACACTCATGGTAAGAAAGGTGCCTTGAATCACAAAGTAATAAATATATAAATATGTTACTCTTATATAGAGGTTGGCTAAATGATGAATTGGCTAGCATCTCCCTCATACCTTGATATCTATTAAATATCATTATTTTTGACCCCTCACCTACATCACCTCATAAATTTTCATATTTTGTTGACATGGTCCATGGGAAGCCCTAGAGTTATCATGTAATAAGGTGTTTCATGCACTCATGTAATAAGGCTTCCTTAGCCATTCTTCTATCCATTTTCCTTGCAGATAGAATTTATTTATGGGTAATAAGATACACTCTCCTTTTAATATACATCTAAGTGAGCCAAGTGGGTAATTTCTTAAAAAATCCATCACACCAAACATCTAAGTCTTTCTAGTGAGGTTTAGTGTGATATAAAATAAGAAAATATGTGTTTATGACACTTAAAATAAAGTTTGCATTGGAACCTAGACATACACATATCAACATAACACTAAATTAGAGGAAAAGGTGTACATTTTAGTGTGGGTTAGGAGATGTTTCTAAGAAAATGATAATAAATTAATTTGATGAATACATCTAAAATAAAATTATGCATGAGGAAATGACAAAAAGTGAGTGAAAGGAAAAAAACATGTGAAATAAGTTGACATGTTGACCAAGTAAAAGATTTGAATGGGAAGTAAATGTATCATGTTAATACATAAAGAATGAGGTAAAACCAATTATCAAACCTGATGGAGAGATGAATATTAGTAACTAAGATAACATACACAAGGATTGACATGATCTTAGGCTTGATTCAAAGTTATTATTGTTAGAGCTAAGTGGTGAGGGAAGTGACTCAGTTAGGGAAGGACAAGTGTGAGAATGATCAAGGCATGTAAAATAGCTTCCACCTATCATAATTTTAAATTTTAAAGAATGACTTGGATAGTTAACATATGCATAAGTTGAAATAAATAGTAGTGTGGAAATTTTTTAACCTATTAATTGATTTAACTGGTCACTCCTTTTTCACCTATATATATGAGTGGAAAGATGGACCATGATGTAAATTTCCAAATTATAAGTAAAAATGGAAGAGATCTTTGAGAAATTAAAAAGTTAGCCTTGAAATGATTTGTACCATATAGATATCAAATAAAATTGAGAATATAATATGATGGATAAAATCAAACTAAGAGTGTCAAAGCTTTGGAGGTTAGGTAGGAGAAAAATGAATCAAGGATCCAAATAAACCATACTACCCTATGAATTTTATTCAAGTTATTTTAATAAGGGTATGTAATGGAATAAATCCCTTCTTATCAGGATACCTCATGAAAAAAAAACTTAGAGATAGCCAGGGGAGGAAAAGGGATATTATCAGTTTAAGGGAAGAGTCAAATAGAAGTTGAATCAAGATAGAGTAATGGGTTTCCTTCATCCATAGATGGGTAGAGGTCAGACAATATTAGATAATACAAGTATATCCAATGTGGAGCTTATGCATGAATCTAATATGAAGTAATGATACCAACATATTTAAATTTTTAAGCATGAATGCATGAAATGGAGAGCTGGGCATGCCATGAGTGAAGGATTTGCATAGTGGTGTTGTGAAACTAGAAGAATGAAGGAATTTGAGGAGTATATGCAATGGTGAGAAAAAGAAATAAAATCAAAAGGATTTTCACTATTAGTCTAATTAATGTCTGGATAGACTCATAGGGGGTTGAAAGGAAGTCTTTAAGGGAAAGGGATGGGTGAGATGAAATGGGAGTCTTCCCCAAAAAACTCATTTTATCTTTGAGTAAACCCCAGTGGCATGCTATAAAATACTTTCACCCAATAATATGCATGTAGACTATCTTACCTTTCTAAATATATTTTATTGAATGTTTTTACCCCATGTAATTGGTATCCCTTTCAAGGATGTTGATAGTGATAACAAAGCACTCAGAATCATAGGATAACATAAACCTTCAAAGGAGGATGTCCAAAGAAAGTTTGTTAAGAATTACAACCTAGATATAAAGTGGCAAGCATAGAAAAGTATCTTTTTTCAAGAACCTAAAGTGGTCCTCTAGAAGGAATCAAGATGGTAACACCAGAAGGAATACTCATACCCTAACATAGAGAGGGCATGGATGGAGGCCTTAAGTAGTCACATTACTTGGTGAAATAAGAATTGAGTTGAGGAGAGGATATAAATAAATCTAATTAATGATGGGGAAATTCATATGAATGACACTAAATTATATGGAAGCATCTCATGAGGATTCATGCATAAAAGTATTGTATAACTATGTAGTCTTAGATAAAGAATTTGCTTATGAATATGTTTCAAGGGTAGATAGATTGTAGAAAGAGGGAAATCATAAGAAGGACTAATTATCTATATATTTATAACTAATTTAATGTATGGTGATGTTGACCCCATAAATTAATTAAGTACCAAACAAACATGCACTTGCATAATTTAGGAGAGTTAAATTCCACTAGCTAAGAGGCATGTAATACAAACCACACAAATTTTACGCATGTGTTAGACATAATTGACAAAAAGTAAGATGTCAAATGTTAGAATCATGTTGATGTGTGATATATAAAAAAGTGGTAGCACCCATGGTCAATTATCGATGTGTACCTAGGAACCACAAATAATATTACAAGGGAAAGTGATAGGTGGATTGGCTAGCTATGAATCATAACATAGAGTTATGGTGGTACAATGGTAGATAATGTGGTAGTTGGCCTTGGGATAAGTCAATAATTTAAATATAGGATTGGGTAATAAAAACCAAAGAATGAAATAGTAAAGGATCAAATAAAATTAGTGAAAAGATTTGAGAAGTAGAGAGAAGTTGTCGATCAATCGAGAAGAGAGAATCTAGTTATAAAATTAGAAAATAACGCTAGATAACAAAAAGTGAGAACCATCAAACCACAATATAATAAAATATGGTAGATCATTGTTATTATATTATATTAGGGAGAGATAAAATTTATGAGTGAGAAACATATTGTATAGTAAGGGCATTAAGTGTGTCATGTGTAATGATCATATCCCTTGTATGTAACAAAAAGTGAATATAATAAAAGGGTTTGTATTGAATAAATGTCTATTGCATGGTTATCAAATAAAATTTGTGTGTGATCCCTAAGTTATTTTTTTTATATGTCTCATACATTCCCTATTTATTTCTCTATCATTACATGGAACTAACATGTCCCCATCCTAGATCCTCCATTACTGCACACTTCAAGTGATCTCATAGGGGTTTTCCTCCTTATGTGATATGTCAGTGTAAGAGCAAAAGTGAAAGTTGGTGATTAAATATGTAGCCCTATATAACTACACTTCCAACAAATAATTATAAAATATCAATACTAAAGACAAAAGGAACAAGGAACATAATTATTAAAAAATATTTAGTGTAATAAATAACTATGAAATATAATTTATATACAAAAAGAAAGAATAAAACTAAAGTACATTAAAATCTAGTATACACATTACAAAAGAGTCATTTGAGTAAAACATATAGGAAAAAAAATTATAGATTATTTTAAGAAAAATATGATTGATCACAAATTGTTACTAATTTAAACACAACTTTATAAGGGTTGATTATATTCTAAAAATAATAAATTATCAATCATGTGTTTTCTTGAAATAATCATAATTTGATGTCAAAGCACAATCTCTATGTGGAAACATGTGACTACAAAATTTTATGATTCACCAAATGATAAGTCTTGAAACAAATAATATATAATTATTAAGAGATATGATTCAACAAGGTGCATATACATGTACTTTTTAAAACATAGTTTTAACCGTAATACCAAGTGTCACTAACTTACGTACAATTTTTTAAAAAAACCTAAATTATATATGTTCTCCATAGAAATTATATTCAAATACCTATACCTTTAGGACTTCCTGTTTAAAAATTAATATTCAAATTATTTTATGTTAAAGCTAAATTAAATGTCATAATAAGGTCAAAAATATTTAAATAAAGAGACTTAGTGATGGTGTACTTGAGGAAATAAATATTTATGAAACACACACATATAAGAAGTTGAAGTACAATAAAATTAGACCATGAAAAATTGTGAAGAAAATCAATGACAATGCTTATCAGGTGAATTTACTATATAATTTTGATATCTCTCCAGTATTTAATTTTTTATATTTTAGATACATTATTAGGATCCACTTTAATCCTTCTTTATGACATAATGAATCCTAGCAATTTCCCTGAAGTGATACCAAAGACACACTTCTTAGTATTTAGACAAACTTTCTACTCATAAAGTCTCTTAAAGATTCTTCATAGAACATCAAGATCTTATGTATATGTATGTGTGTGTGTGTGTGTGTGTGTGTGTGTGTGTGTGTGTGTGTGTGTATGTATGTATATGTATATGTATGTACATATCTATATGTATATGTATGTATATATATGTATATGTATATATATATATATATATATATATATATATATGTATATGTACACATATATATATACATATATATATCTGTGTGTGTGTGTGTATGTATAAGTATGTATATGTGTATATATATGTATATATACACACATATATACATATATACACACATATATATACATACATATACATACACACACACACAGATATATATATATATATATGTATATATATATGTGTATATATATGTGTATATATATATATGTATACACATATGTATGTATGTATAGATGTTATGTATATGTATGTGTGTGTGTGTACACACACACACACACATATACATATATATACATATATATATATATATGTATATATGTATATGTACATGTATATGTACATGTATATATATATGTATATATATCTATATATGTATATATGTGTATATATATATATATATACATATATACATATACACACACACACATATATATACATATATATATATATATATATACATATATATATACATATATGTATATGTATATACACACACAGATATATATATATATACATACATATATGTGTATATATATGTATACACATATGTATGTATGTATATTTATATATATATATATATACACATGTATGTGTGTGTGTGTGTGTGTGTGTGTGTGTGTGTATAAACATATAGATATATGTGTATATATACATACATACATATTATCTAATCTAGACTGTACTCATGGAATCAAGCTATCTGAGCATAGTGCAAATAAAAGGACCTCCATATGCATACATATGTATGTATGTATAAATTAACATGAATTTATAGCATAAGTTATAATCACAATTTTCTTAGCATAAATCTAGTTTAAGACTTGATAAATGATCAATTGATCACTTAAGTAATTTTTATTATTTAATGAATTAAATAGTTAAATATAAGGTTAGTTACATCATAATTATACCTCTATGGGTTCGTCCCACATTCCCTCTACAATTTAAGCAACACATATAAGGGAATATCAATGAAATGTTTTTTATTATTTTTCATGGCATATTTTTTAATGCTTGATTATAAAGATAAATTTCAAAAATAAAATAAACATGTAACTAAATATTCCAACCAACTTTCCATGTAATTTCATATATAATAATTTTTCCAAACAAATCAAATGAACTTAGTAAAAATCCTATAAAATTAATGTATAATTAAAAATGCTTGTGGAAGCCTTCAACATAACATTAAAAATACAATATTGAGTTGTAATGGGGTTAATCCCACATTCAAGATAGTTCTAAGGCAAGGGTGATTTATTAAGCACTACACTTACAAAAATATTTACCAATGGAAAAAGAGGCTAGAGGGTGAAAATCCCAAAGAGGATAATTTAATTCACAATTCCACCCTATAATAATAAAGTCTTATAGTGATTATGTGATAACGTGCATCTCATTTCTTTATTATTATTACCAAAAATACATAAGTAAAAAATTCATTTTTATAATGACTACTCATGGAGGTCTTTTAGGTAATGACAAAAATGTACTAGGGAAAATAACCCAAAACTTAATATCTAATATTAATCAAATCAAGACTGCAAACAAAGCTTAACACTATAAAATGAACCTTAATATATAAATTTCATAAAATTTTAAACATATCAAGCACCTATTTAAAACACTAAGAGCAGACATTTCTTTTTATGAATCTTAAATTGACTTAGATTTGTAGTTGTGAAAATAAAATTTCCATTTTACTACTAAAAATTCATCTTTCAATGGAAAAAATCTATTTGAGAAAAGGAATAATATCCAAAATCACATTGAGATCGAAAACTAATCATGTAAACAAACATTTAAGATATCCAAATCTATTCTCTATTCCATATTCAACATTTAAAACCTTTGTAAGCAGAATCCTTTCTTAATCAAATTAAAACCATATTGAAAAATAATAAACTTGAAACAATTTTCAAACAATAGAAAGATTTTATCAAAACATATGTTGAACTCATTCTCTTTTCACTAAATATTACAAATAATATCCAAATTTATAAGGGAATATATGTTTATTTTTAACCCTTTAAAAAAAAACATGTACACATACTAATATTGACACAAAAATAATTTTGATAATTCTCCAATATTTTAGATTTTAAGGTTCAAAAAAGGAAATATGCAACAACTTTCAAAATTTTATAATACCAATTTCAATGAATGAAAATGTAAATTCAAAAAAATAACTTTCCTATATAAAAATATAGATCACCAAAATAGTTTCAAAACTAAGTAAACACCTAAAACTTTATCACTAAAATGCCTCTTTTTAATTAATAACAAATTTAGACTTCAATTATACCAATTTTTTTTTTTTGATCAAGAAAATTATGAATAAGGACCAAATAAAAAAACATAAAAATAAGGTTAAGGTCTATTGGAATATTAATTTCTCCAAAATAACATTATAAATTATTAACCTTTTCATTGTAATCATATTATTCACAACGTCTCAATTGAATGGAATAAATTATTTCTCTTTGTAGCAATTATCAAAGTCAACAATACAACCACAAATTTAAAGCTTATTTTTCAGCAATCAAAACTGAACAAAAATATCAAATAAAAATTATAGACACTCAATAAAGTTTTTAAAATCACTACAATACTAAATAACACTTTTAATTATAAAATATACTTGAAAGATTAAAACCCACTCAAGAAACTTATTTAAGTATCAAATTTGAATAGAAAATAATAGCCAAAGTCAAAGTAAATCCTTATCACATAGACACAATTTTTTTTTATCTCCCACATCATAAATTAATATTCAAAAATATAATTCATTGATCTATCTTGCACTTAGTCTATTCCCATGAGGTACTCAAAATATCTACATGTCAACATAATCCACACATTATTAATTTCCACCTTGAACTTATTATAAACATACATGATAAAAAGAGAGGTATAAGAATGCATAATTTATTTAGATTGATAATTTAGAAGGTTTTAGTCATGATTTGAAACTGGAACAATGGTTTCGAATTGTAGTATTTTATTTACTAATGTGTTTGGAAGGCATACGATAATTAAAAATAAAAAGGGAAATCTCATAATGTAACTTTTTACGCAATGAGAATATATTGAGAAAAATATGACCACTATATTTATAAAACTAAATAGTAGGGGGGAAAAAAATCATGTGTATGGCTAGGTGAAATTTTGACAAGGACACAAAGGATATGGACACTACATACTTGTTAACTATGCAAGGAATAGTTAAAGGAATTATAAGAGGTTGTCTCAATTGTGTTCCATAATTGAATATTGTTAATGTGGATTTTATGTATAGTAGGGAAATTTACAAAGTATCCTCTAACATTTTAGGATTGGGTGAAGAGAAATTCTCTCTAAGGCATGAGTTATGGGGTATTAGATTTTATAAACAACCCATTGGAAGAATAATGGTGAGCGAAGTAGCTGTTTATCTCAAATGGCTATGATATGATGCGATTTTAACTTAATTGATATGGGTGGGTTGATGGTGAGTCTAACCTAATGTGGGTAAGATAAAAACAAAATTAAAAAAAGGGTAGGGAAGATATCATGTTTGTGAATCAAATAAGATGAAACCCTTTTAAGCTAGATCTTGAACTAGAGGTGAAACAAATAATCAAAATCCAATTCTTTCTATAAGTTACTATTAGTACACATAAAATCAAATATAGTTAAAAGTCCAAATAAATAATAATACCATGAAATTTGGTGCATAGAATCAAAGATTTACGTGTTTGTGAGATTGTAATTACACATATACAAAAGGAGATTATGCCTATTACATGAAATATTTGAAATTAGATACTATAAAATATTAATAACTATAACTAAATAATGTTCATACACAACTAAAATATTAAGATACCAGATTGATGGAACTTCTTAAAAACTCAAAAAATTAGAGAAGAATAAGATTTATAAATCAAAAATTGCATAACACTCTATAATTTATTATTAATCTTAACAGCCAAAATTCTCCTCCATTTGGGATGAGGGGGATACAAATATATAGGCTTGGGTAAGGGATGCCTCATCCTCTAAGTGAAGATTAAATTTACATGTTTGATTATAGAATTATGTGTAAAAAATTAATGTATAGCATCCATGTATGAAAAGTGTGTACATAAATAAGATCCCCCAACTAATATATATATATATATATATATATATATATGGAACTACCAATCTGAACTTAAATCAGAACATGTAAGTACATACATATTTACAAGGTGCTACTAAAGTGCAACCACTAGAAGAGGAAAATGGTTACATGACAGTAATTTGAATTGAAGTGATTGTAATGACCAGTGTAGTTCATTTAGGAATAAAAAATGGTCTTGTTAGAGTATGCATTATTGCATATCCATAGAATTGGGGACCTTGTGATGATGTGGAAATAATCTTAGTTAGTTGCATGTTTGGTGATGAATTGGGAGCCTCCTCTATAGCTTTGAGTTTCTCAAAAAATACATAAGTATTTTCAAATTCTTTATTAAAAATGTCAAAATTAAGCATATAAAACTTGAATATTTTAATAAATTCACACATTAACCTTTTATTCTTTATTTTTAGGCCTTGAAGCCAGCTTTGAGGACTTTAGCCTTAGTCAATTTATCTTTCAAAATAATTATTAGATGCATAATTTATTCATTAGTCTTATAGACAATCCCATCAGCTTCCTTCTTAAAAATATATTTGTAGTTATATTAAGAAGTTATTAAAAATTAGGCCTACTTGATAATTTCCGAATGGATGTTATCAAATTTGTGACCCTTGTATCTTTTAATATCTATAAGGCCTCACTTTATTGGAATATAAACTTCCATATCAAGGATTTCATGTATGTATTCCAATTAAAGGCACCATCCCTCTTTAAAATAACATAATTTAAATCCCATGCAACATCCTATGCAAACATTCGATTCAAATGATTGTATACATTATTACTCATGCATTAAAATAAGAAGTTAAGACTATTTAAAAATTATTTTAATTGTTACCTTATTTTTAGCATGTGTAACTTTTTGATATAGGACTCACCCCTAGAGACTTGAATTGTATTCAAACTATTTTACAACCTTGTGGCTACACTTTATAGATTATCCACAAATTCTTGGGCAGCATGAATTATTTGTCTCTACATAAGCCTTTATTGTTCTTTTTATTCACTCTTATACATTTATTCCATATCCTCCCCAACTAAATCCATGAAAGATAAAACATACTCTACATAATTTATGGGGTCATTTAGATTCCTTTTGGGCTTCTTGGCTAAGGGAAATAAGTTTTCCCTTTGTTATAGAACTATTTACTCCCATGTATCAGTGTTCATTCCTTTCATTTTATGCATACTCTAAATTGTAATAATTTACTTATTAAAATTATGTAATTCTATGAGTACCAAATTTTTTCTGTCATCTCTCCATCCTAGTTACTCTTTAACCCATTATGGCACAATTAGTTCCCCTTGTTGTTTAGGCTATGTTAAGGTCTATAGAGGTAGGAGGTGATGTAATAATTTGAGTTAGAGTAATAAATATAGGTGATATCAGGGAACTTATTTGGATGAGTAATTAAAGGGGTGACTGAATGATACTTTTCCATCCTGATACTTTCTTCTAAAGGGTGATTTTTTCCACATACTTTATCTAGCCCATGATTTTCAAAATTTTCATTATGGCAGACTGTGTGGGTAAACATTGAATCAATGGTAGCTCTAATTTAGTTAAGTATTTTGGATGAATATGTGTCCCTCAAACATTAAGAATATAATCTAACACTAAGTTCTCAAAATAGACTTCCTTTTTGGGAGCCATTATTTGGGTTGCATTAGAAAGAATGGAAGAATCAATAAAACTAGTAATTTATGACCTAGGACTAGTAGGTGGTAAATTAACAATTTGTGTATCTACAAAAGTAAGGGAAGAAGAAAGATAATAAACTAAATTATTAATGGATAGATTATCTTCTCTAGTAAGAATGTACTAGTCATGTAATCTAACTAGATTTTCTTCTCTTATCAAGCTTCCCAAGCTTATGGATTTTTCCCTTTTAAACTCTACCTCTTCCTGTATTTCATCCTAGACTCTTGGTTCACTTCTTGCTTCGGTCCCTTCATAGTTTCTATATTTTTTAATTTATCATCCATGGGATAATAAACTAGTGAAAATAAATTTCCATGGTGTTCCTCATTTGTTTCCTTATCAAGGGATCCTCCTAGAGAAATTAGACCAAATGATGATCTTTTTACCAATTTTTGAATTTTGAAGGAGGTTGGAAGAATTTTAGATCTCACTTGGTGAGTAATTATGTGGGGAAAGGAGATGAAGGGGAATATGAAACCAATAAAGGATCCACAATAGTTATAACTACTAATGTGGATGGTGAAAGTATGGGTATTGAAATAATAGTACTAGATGAAAGGGTGGATGTCGAGGAGACTAGTATAATATGGAATATTGAGGAAATATCCCATCACTTATGCTAATATTTGGATATGGAATTAATTGAGGTGCTCAAGGGGAATGAGGATTAGATGAAAGAGATGAGAAATAAATTTGTTGAAACTTAGGGAGACTTACTTGTGTGACTGAAGTAACTACAACTAGAGGTACCTAAGAGAATGTGATTATTTGTCCATCTAGAGGAGGTAAATTCCTCACAAATGTATTTATTATTCCCAAAGTGGTAGTAATTAGATTATTGGATCTTATATGAAGACTAGCGAGACCTTTGATAATATATTTTTTAATTTGGAGGTTCTCTTCCCTTCAAATTCTAGGCTCTCCTAATATATTAGTCTCTTTTTTTGTGGGAAGGGGAGGTTGATCCTATTCATATAGGTATTGTGAAAATGTTTGAGGCCACTAATGACTCTATGATATTTATTTATTTATCATTTAATTTTCCCATTTAGGTCATATTGGATGGCTTGAATAATGATCATTGACATCTCATTATCCTTCATATGGGTATAGACTTTAGAATCACCTAAAACATTAAAAAAGATGGCATAATGATCATATACATATTGACCATATATAATGGTGACCCATTTATATCTTTAATGAATTTAAGATAATTTTTAACTCTTTACTAGGGTTCCTATTCTCTATATTGGATCAAATTCAAATTATAATGAGCCCTGAGCTTTCCCACTTGATTAAAGTGTGATCTCACTATGGATTGAATCTATCCTATACTTAGGGGAGTCTTGTGTTAATAATATTGATGTTTAATAATAATAATCTCATCAACAATATTATATAATTAGTGTGTAATCTCTTATTTTATTATCTTGTTTGGGATGTGGCATAGAAGATGCAAAGGGGGTGTTTTAGTCCCTTCAATCCTAATGATGGTACAATATAGGTAATACCAATAATGTCCCATTTTGGAGATGTTCATTCTCAAAATTTTAGACAACATAGTCATATACATCCCATAAATGGCCTAATAGACCTAAATATAAACATCCTCATAAATTATAGTGATCTCATTCTTGAATCTGTAAACATACAAGAAATAGTAGTCATCATAAATTTCATTATTTAGATACTTAGTGGATGGATCCCATGATTATCTATGATATTTTTGGACCATCCCAATGACTACATCTAACAAATAAGACATCATATAAATATTGATATCAATTACCCTTTGTTCTAGTCCAAACATTTGTCCTTACAATATAACACTAATAATTTTGCCTAGTGTCATAATTTTATCTGAAGTTAAAAGAGTATCTAATAATTCTGGCCATTCTAATTACACATAAGTGATACTAGGGAAACCATATGACCTAGTCATAAGGTCCATTGTTATCCTAATACCTATTCTAAACTTAATTATGAAATTAGAGGAAATACTCCATTGGGATTCAACTTATCACCTTTCACTAACCACTATTTCAAGTTTCCTTCTATAATGTTATGGTCCATTAATAGATTGGTTAAAACTTGGTTATAATCAACCTTGGGCCATGGGATCCTAAGATACCTCTCAAACACACACATTGAAACATATGTAAATACACTCATTTATGTTCAAAAATTTAAGTAATCTTTAGTGAAATCACCATCAATTAATAAATCATTAAGTCATTATAGCACATTAACTCAAGTTTTACAGCTACATTATGATTCTCATGTTCTTCATCAACAATAAATTATTGATATACTACTTCTCCTCTTGAGATAGATGATCATGTGAGGAGTATGGTGCTATGGTTTCCACTACATTTTAGATGGTTGAATAATAAGGGAGCTTGAAATCAAGGGCATCCTTGTCAAATATAGTGTCTATGTATTAATGATACAGAAATGGACTATGAAGGGGGTGCTTGGATGCAATCTAATTTTAGAGAATAAATTGAATAGAAGATTAACACATCCTAATTTCAACCTATAATTAATATCCTTTAATCCATTGATTAATATATGATTACCATTGTTTTAATTTAAGCATTTTTACATATATTGGTATGGGACATTAGTATTGTCGATTAGTATACATTACATAATAGTTATATTTTAATTATTATGTATATTGAAGATATATAATTGTTAGTTTTACATCATTGGTTTATGATGACTCAGACTAACTACCTATTTGTTATGAGTTGGATGCAAGATAAGTCCTACCCTCAGATCTTGACAAGGGAGAACATCATTGAAGAGGGTTGGCTAGATGGAGTTATTGGGAGAAATATACTAGTGGAAAATGCTAGTAACCCTACACACATGCACAATAGATTCTAAATGATAAACATAAATGTTAGTGCATAGTTATGAATTATTGCTTGTGATTATATTTTATGTGTGATGAATTAATTTTAGTATGCATTTTATTTCTTTAGTTTTATTGACTTGATTTTTGAATTTTAAGTCCAAAAAATAAATATTAAGTGATAATAGAAATAATTATTCAGGGAATAATTATTTTATAAATAAAATGTGATTAATGACTTATTTTATCTTTTAGTATTATGGATAAGATAATTTTTTCAATAAAAGATAGTTAATGACCTAAATAGTTACTAGTTAAATATATGATTATTATAGTAATGAATTTTGAGGCATTTTAAAAGCTAGGAATTCATGCATTTTTCAGAATCATCAGCCTCACCCCACCTCTACCTTTAAAAGGGTTTTGACTTTTATGTAGGAAAATTGGAAAACCTCTGCTTCTTTATTCGACCAACCTAGTTCACCTCTCATCTCCAAGATTATGACCTAGCTTAATCTAGTCATCCCTGGTAAACCCCAAGTTAAAGGAGTGGACAACTCTTATGTTAAGTGGTCACCTCATATTTTCCAGTGGGTTAAACTAAATTTTGATGGGGTATCTAAGTGGAATCTAGGACCAATAAGGACAATATGTTTGATTAGAGACTCTTTAATAAATATCAGAGTGGCCTATGTGGGGATGCTAGAGATCCAAACTAATCACATCTCTAAAGCAACCACAGTGTTGTGGGGTATTGAGGAGATGGTCAATCTAGTCTATGAATTCATCCATAGAGATGGGGACTTGATGAACATAATAAAAATCCTTAAATTTCTTTCTCCACCTTCACAGAACATCTCTATAATCACCAATGATGCTAAACACTTTTTGAGCTACTTCAGTGGATTCCTTATTGAGCATGTGTATAGAGAAGGCAATATGGGAGATAATTATTTAAATAACATTAGATTCCTTATAAATTATTATGTCACTTGGCATGAGAGAAATTTTGTATATGACATCATTCAAATTGTCGATACTAAAAAGGACATATCACACAAAGTCATGATGGTTAAATTTATGATGAGTAGATTATGGGTTATGCATGGTGATTTTCATGTGTGTAAAGGTCCTATTACCAAGGTCTTGTTTAAGGGGTAGGTATTAAAATTTTATCTTATGATCATGTTAAGTTTTATTTCCCTTTTTTTATCATTTATCCCTCATATAAAGTGTTTTTGGTGCTATTTGCAAAAGAAAGTTGCAGTCTAAGAAAATGGGAGGTGACAAAGATTGCTTTGAGCTGATTTCATGCACTGATGTTAAAAATAATGAGCATATTTATAATAAAATGGTTAAAGGGGGGATAGCTTCATTCATGGAATTATTAGTGGGGCATGACACAATAATCTCTATAGATTTTACATATGGTTAGAAAATCCATGAGATGCAAATGCATAGGTTGAAGATTCATATCACTAAGGAGATGAAAGGTGATACCATAGGGATGGAATGTCATGAATTTAAGGCATTAAAATATAAAATATGTAATGAGGAACTCATGAACATCCTCTTCAAGAAGGAAAATCACAAATTGAAGTACTACACTAATAAAGGGTTTTTATGTGCTAACTTATCAAGGAAATGGCCAATGGTATGTCTTAAAATTATGAGATATATTACCCTTGATGGAAAACACATTGTTCTCTATTCACATCACTTATTGCTCTTGAATCATTTCAAGGGTCATTATATCAATATTATTTTTTTCCTATTTTAATTATTGGAGGTGTCTGTTCTAAACTTCAAGAAGAATCTAGTGACATATTTAATCCATTAGGGCCTCATACTCTTACTCATTAAATGGGGGGAGATGGTCTAGTCAAAGATTATCTCTGAGCCCATAGACTTCAATAGTGAAAAGGAGGACTCAAAGGGAGAGGGAGATAATTTATCTTTACTGGGATTTGAAGAGGAATAATAGGAGCAAGGTTTGGGGGATTTAAATGCTTGTGTACATGAAAAACCCAAACCTGACTTGGGAAGCCACTTCTTTGTTCAACCACTTTCTTCAAAAGGAAAGGTAGCCTTGGGAGTGAATGTTAATGAATAAATTAAGGATTCTCTCTAAAAAATTTACACAAAAATTTCAATACAAAACCTCCTCTATGGATAAATATTGAAGAATTTGAAATTGCAATTTTATGAATAAGATATATAAAAATGATGGAAAGGAGAACTTGGCTCACAACCCTAAAGGTAAATCTACCCAGAAAGGTAAAGAGGTGGAAGTCACTTGGGCTTCTAAGGAACATAAAAGAGAGACCCTCCACTCAAACCTCAAAAACAAGAGACTAGACAAGGATGAGGACCAGTTCATTGAGAGCTAGACTAGGGGAAAAAGCAACAAATGCACCAGTGTAAAGACCAAACAAATAGTCACTTACTTTGAATCAGATTAGTTTGTCACTCCATTTTTTGCTTTAGTTTCCTTTTGTCTTTTTAGCTATTTGATGGCTAAAGTTTGGTGACTTTTAGGCTATTCCATTGGGTTAGCTCATTCCACACTTTTTATTGTTTTACTTTTTCTTGAATATCTTTTAGTTTGATATTATATTGGGTATGTTTCCCTTCAATTCAAATTTTAACCTATCTAATAAAAAAATTAATTTTCATGAAATTAGAATTATCTAACTATTCTAAAGTAGAGATATAGTTAGTCTTGAAAATTCAAACAAAAATTACTCTAAAAATTAGATAATATATATTTTTATTAAAATTGTCCTTAAGTGGAGTTAATTTTGTTGAATTAAGACATATATTTTAAAGATAAAAAAATTAAATGTTTTAAATATTATGCATGAAAAGAAAACTAAAAAAAATAGAGAGTTTCATGCACAGGAGGAGCACTAAATTTGAAAGAGAAATAATCCTTATAAATGTATAAGGAGTAAAGAGAAAAAAATCATGGAGATAGAAATGATAAAAAGACACACATAAACATGGAGAGACATAGAAGAATAGGTGGAGGATTAATAAAATAAAGTGGTTTGGAGGACGCAAACAAGGGTGTCTTCCTTCTTTGGAAAAATATTTGAGGAGGTTGGATTTGTTTTTAATT